>OMKZ01042678.1:0-16117 GCA_900302535.1 Neoniphon sammara
AGAGTATGTTTTCCTCAAAGAAGTGAGAAAATTCTTCCAGTGTGATGAGATAATCACACTTGCCTCCAATGCAGTTCCACTTGTTTCAGGACTTTTTCCAGGGAACAAGTATAAATATACCGCAGAATAAGGAAGAATCTGAAGAAAATGACACTTGATTCAAGAAAATACTGGAAACAAGTTGATTAGCACTGAAAACAAGTGGGATTATCTCATCCCACTGGCAGATATTTTCACTTGTTTGAAGAAAAACAAGATTTTAACGCTGAACATGAGACCTGTATTACCTATGATTTAGTAATCTGTATCTCTCGCCAAACACTTTCCATCATTTTAATGATAGATTCTGCCTGAGAGTTGGGCTTGGCAGTTACTGCAGCTTCCTACCTCATGAATGTCACCCAGTAACCTGCAACAGGAAATAAGAACACCAGGCTAGTCTGGAGACCTGCCTCAAAAAGTGTGTTTTTGGAATTTATTCCTGTCAGCAGTTCAAGGTGTCCTCTCTTATTCTAAATTCAGATACTAAGAAAAAACACCTTGGGTGCCTTATAAATAAAACAGTAGGGCTTCAGCATTCTTTGTGATGCTTGCCACCAGGGATTTCCATGTCTCAGCTCTCAGCCTTGGTGGTGTGTAGATATTTGGATTCTGATGGGTATATTTCTTTGGGTTCCTTGTATCTGTTGTGAAGTACCGCCCCTACTGCTGTTGTTTTCAAGGTGACGACAGAACATTTTGTTCTGTCTGGCGGTCATGCTACAAATACCCGAGTAGTTGTTTGCTCTTTCCAGCCCGTCATGCTGAACATACCTTATTATTTCTTTGAGATGTCAGATTGTAGGCAATGCCTTTCTTTCTGCCCACATAGCTCCACGGCACATGTCTGCCCATTGAAACCCCAAGGAGGACTCACTGGAATGCTTTACGCAACAAGTCTTTAAAAGCTTGCTAAGTAGTTTCAGAGACAATCCCATAACTGTAAAGCCACTTGTTTGATCCCCACAACTGTCATGTCTGCCGGTAAATCGCTGCATAAGAGTGTCAGCAAAATGCTTAAAATATAAATTAAAAATGTAAATGCAAAATATAACTGTTCACCTGAGACGGGGTTTCAGCATAATATGCTGTGGAAAAAGCCAAATTCTCTCTCCTGTGGGTATGGGTGCAATGGATCCACTTATCTTCTGCCTCATCAAGGGCTCTCCTGTGAGTAGAATTAAAATGTAATTAGCAAAATGTTTATTGGAGTGGTTTCCATGTTGTAGAATGGAAACAATATGGGTTACATTTAGTCGTTCTGCAGCTGAACAGATAGGAATACTTAATCTAAAAGCTATATATTTTCATGTACTCACCTATATATTATCATGTACTCACCTTATGTAGTTTTGGATGTCTGTCAAAAAAAAAGCTTAAATCACATGCCTCACTAGAATAAAGATCCATAACTTTAACCCCTTCTGTTTGCATGGAGTTGATTGGCGACTTATTAAAACTTTTTTGTTAGACATTCAAGACTGCTGAGGGTGAGTACAATTTATAAATTAAATGTATAGGTTTTGGTGAAATAGTCCTTTAACACTGAATGGGTTCAGTTCCCTCTAGAGCCACCCATGCTAAAACTGCACACACACTTGGTAGTGAATGGTGCTGTGACATATGTCAGTTCTGTAAAGGCAAGGCGCTCTAATAACTTCCTCTGGCAGGTGATGACATCGCTGTTTTGGCAATTACTGATTGTGACTCACGGTCAGCCTGTAGCCTTTTATATTATTTGACTTTATCATAATGATGTCTGCAGCTTTGTGTGGCCGTGCTTTTGTGTTTGTGTGTATGCAGGCACGCATGTGTGTGTGTGTGTGTGTGTGTGTGTGTGTGTGTCAGTTCCTGCCTTTGTCAAGTCTGTTTGTATTCCAGCAAAAAGGCTCATTTATCTTTATAAAACAGAATGTATCACCTGGTCAGTCTGTGGAAAACTCTTACAGGCCAGTCTGTTGGTGCTATGTCTCTATTTGCAGGCCACTGTGGGAAAACCTTTGCAATCTTAAAGAGATTTTTAAGCAATGCTGTCCTGAAGACCAACTGGCTTCTCATTGTAGATGACGACACACTTATCAGGTATATTATCGTAATGACGCACTCATCGTTTTCATGGTAACTGATTGCTTCGACTTTGTATTTTGCTTTTCTCACAGCTTGACTGACATTTAATCATAAATTTCTCAGTAGTTCACTGTCTCACAGCCATGCAAAGCCATTTGTACAGTGAAATAAAATAACTACTCTGAATAGTCAATTTTGAGAAACAAGTTACAACACCATTCTGTTGAATGTCTAAAATGCTCAGTACATATACTCATTTCCAAATGGCTTCACTTCATATATGTCAGATTGCCTTCTCATGTGGAAGCTACTGAATGTGCAGTATTGCCTTGGGGAAAGTGGTTATTTCAGCATCAAAAATGAAAGTTACATATGTTTGTGCTCCTGTGTGTATGCACAGACATCAGAGTGTGATGAGTGTGTGATGAGTTTGATCTGTGCTTTCCCCAGCCTCCCCAGACTGCAAGTCTTGCTGAGCTGTTACGACCCGTTTGAACCAGTGTGTCTAGGGGAGAGGTATGGCTACGGCCTGAGCCAAGGCGGCTACAGTTACATCACGGGAGGTGGAGGGTGAGTTACATGGCAAAAATGTGCTCTGAGAATATTGATGAAAGATCCAGGCTCAACAGAGGGACTATAAAACCTATAATCGGCATTCGGTAATACCATTTTGATTCAATTCAAAACTCTGTTCTGTCCTAAGGGAAAATTGGTTTGCAGGCAGGGTTCACAATAAAGACATATAGCAAATCAACACAACATAGAGCAGCTGATAAGACTTGACAGGAAATCAATATGCACTTGCACCCACAGTTGCACAAACTTGCTGTAGGTCACCGCAAGAAAAGCATCCCTTTGTATTAAACAAAACTATTGCCGATATATAAGGTGGATTCTTGAAAGCAAACTCTCAATATACAAATTTCCAACCCTGTTGATTTTAAAAGTTGACAAGAGATAATTGCTGAATGTCAGCTGTCATTGCTGCAGGTAAGATGTGCTGCAGGTAATTCTTGAGCTGTGGGCAAACTGGGGGAGTCACTCTATTTAGGGAGACTTCAGTTCCTGTGACATTTTACAGCACTGCAACTGCCAGTTTTCTCTCAAATCTTATAAACACTGTTTTGAGTGGCAATGAGCTATTTTCTGTCAGCCTAAGATTTGTCTTTTCTTGTCTGATTGCTCTCCTTTTCAGAGAGATGTCACATCATTGTAGTGCAGAACCACACAAAACCATTCAAAGAAAACTACATATTTCTCTCAGCTTGATTTGCACAGTTTGGCTCCCTACTTTATCTCCCATTCACTGACTAAACAAAATATATACACTGAACCTGAACACTGAAAATGATTGGACATGAAGGAGATGTTGTTTTGGGGTCATTTCTAACATGACAATGTCAAATAAATCTGCTGTTTATTTATTATTTTTGATGATTATTTTTTTATCTCTGTGTTGCTGCAGCATGGTGTTCAGCAGGGAGGCAGTGGTTCGACTCCTTAAGAGCGGCTGCAAGTGCTACAGTAATGATGCGCCGGACGACATGGTGCTGGGAATGTGCCTGAATGCTCTTGGACTTCCTGTCACACACAGCCCCCTTTTCCACCAGGTTATACTCCTCAACTACACGCTTTCTGTGCCTTTCTGTATGTGTGACTGTATGTAAGGCTTCTGAAGGCTGCTACCTGCTATTTTCTTGACAAATTATGCACTCAGAGAATTTTATTTGAGTCAGTCAGCTCACATATTTAATAGGAACATTCAATTCACAATGAATATGGATTTTATTTGGCATCAAGGCTATATTTCGTATTGGTCCCTGCAAAGGGTAGTTGAAAGTCAGCATAAGCAAGTGCAGAGAGATCAATGCCCCACCCCATGGGGAATCACGAAGAAACAGAACCCGGGTTGCATGCTGGGAAGTGGTTGGGTGTGTGAGATGCATAGGCAGCAGCACCAACAGTGGCAGCAGCAGAGCGAGCAGGTGAATTTGACACCTTAGACAAAGCGCCCAGTTGGTGAAGGCAATGCGCAAAGTCAGCTGACATATCAGCGCCACTCAAGGTGTCTGCATGATTTAGCTTGCAGGTTTAACTTCATTTTTGCCAGGATGGAAGAGACTTCAAAACTGCATTTATCGTGCATTCATGTGGTGCTGGACTCATCAGGCGTATGAGTTTCCCGCCAGGAATTAGCACCTGATCACACTCGTATGCCAGGTGTCCGAGTTAGAGAAGCCGGGGTTGTAGATGCAGCAGAAATTGCCCGGCTTGTGATGTAATTGCTCTTTCCAACATGGACCAACAGAGCACAGAGACATGACACAAGAGATATTTGTTGATAACTGTGAAGCAACAGCATTCAGTTTCCCATAGTATTAAGATTGCTTAAGTAAATTTTATAAATTTTGTAAGTAAATTTTGCTTCTTTATTAAGCACAATTTACTTGTACTTTTGAGTACAAATAAGGTAAAGTACTTAAGTATTATAGTAATGGGTGACTTAAGCTTTTACCTTAACAGTTTTTACCTTAACAGTATCTTTACTTTTACTTGAGTATGATTTTTTCTACTTTTTACACCACTGCCACACCACAGATAAATCAGCCCATATTTAAAAATAAATAAATAAATAAATAAAAATGGACGATTGTAATTAACTACAGTCACTGGAGGCTCGAGCACCTGCTTGTAAATAACGCCTGGCCCTCCCCCAAGTGTTCAGAGTCCCAGGCTTGTACTTTACCTGCACACACACTTGTCTAGTCCCCGCCCCCACCCTCTGTAGCTGCGTGCTTTTGTACAGTTGCAGTGCAGGTTTGGGTGAAAACATTCCTGTTGTTCCATGTAACCAAAATCGAGGAGTCAGTTAAACTCTGCAGCACCTGTTCAGCTGTGGGGGGAATTTTGTGGTATGATACATAAGGTTTTTAAATAAATAGATAAATAATTTACAAAAAAAATAAATTAAACATAAATAAAATATGCAAAGAAAATCAAATGCCATTACAGGTTTTACATACTCTAATCATGCAGCTGTGGTCAAAGAGGAATCAGCAAACATATTTAATATTTAATAAAAGCCAATATTGAAATGATATATAATTGTATGTGTTTCTGTGTGTTTGTGTGTTTGTCAGTCTGTCAATCATACACTGAATCAAATAGACTGCTACTAGTTACCAATAAATTCACCAGTGGCTGGGTAAAAAATATTTTTGTAAACATTACAGTATCAAGTATCTCTCCTTAGTCTTTGGTGCACGGAATCTGTGAGAGTATAATATTGAACTTTAATGCTTTCACTCTTGCTCTGTGCAACACTTTTACACTGTCTCTTGTGACTGCTCCCAAATATAAATTACAACACTTAATCTTGCCTTTCAGGCACGCCCAGAGGACTACGCAAGAGACTTCTTAGCTCACCAGGTGCCCGTCTCTTTCCATAAACACTGGAACATCGACCCCATTGCTGTTTTCAACAAATGGTTAAAGGATGACTTGAGGACAACAGCTGCAGGTGGACTTAATAAGAGCACGAAGACAGAGTTGTAATCTTTTAAGCACACGACTAGTCTGTGTGTGTGTGTGTGTGTGTGTGTGTGTGTGTGTGTGAGTGAGAGAGCATATTGTGGAGTCATGGGCAGAAATATTGTCAGGATGTGTCCTTCATAGATGTAAATGTTTTTTGTATTAATTTGTGAATCTTGAAGCATTATCCAGAGGAACCATGCAAGTCTGTGTCCATGACTTAATATCTGCGTATTTCATGACTGTGAGTTGAATTCATTGAGTTGCATGTTGAGGTTACTGTTTGTTGGACGTATGAATATAGTATTTGTATATTTATGTCTTATGGATAATCTTAAACCTTGTACAATGTACAAAGAAGGATCTCCATTCTGGGCGAGGGGGGATGGGGGGGTCTATATACTGTACATTAATGCTGTATAATGTGCTCTATTTTGACATAAAACTATCAATACTTGAGAGTGTGTTGTCTTTCAATTTAATAGGAGGCCTGTTTTTGTATTTTGTTTATGCCAATTTGGGCTGGGCGATACAGTATAGCAATATTGTATCGATATGATGATATGACACTAGATCGGGGATTTTGGATATTGTAATATGGTGAAACGGTATTATTGTTGTCTTTTTATATTTAGAGGATGCATTATAGTATAGTAAAAGGGCAATTTAACCTATTAGACTATTTGCCTCTACCTGCTTGGTCATCATATCTACATTAGCACTGACTATAAAGCACAAATAGACATCCATCTGCTATCTTGATAATATCGATATCAAGGTATCTGATCAAAGATATTGTGATTTGATTTCGACCACATCACTCAGCCCTAATGCCAATACTGCTGTATAAGAAGTGCAGTTGTCAAAGATTAATAGACACTGAGTGCACCGAGCGGTAAGAATTTGAAAGAGGAACACATAAAGCTCACCTCAACACCTTCATCCGTTACTTATTTCAGCCTAAACCATCTGTTGTCAAATAGATAATGTCAAACATATGTTTTTGTTGATAGACTTAATACGGGTATCAGAGAACCATTAACTGATAAGCTATTAAGGTGTTTGGGGAACTAGATTTCATTGTGACAACTACCAGTGGTTAATTTTCTTTCTTTCTTTTTTTTTTAACTGTCACAAATAATTAAATTGCAGACTCAGTGATTGACCATTATTGAAGAGTGTTTGAAGACCTTGAGGCTCGCTTGACAAATTTAACTTTTTTCTTTCTTCGTCTTTTTTTGGCCTTCTTCAAAAAGTTAATTAGCAGCTGCAATGCTTCATTCTCTCCAAAAACTGGAAGTTATTGCCCGCTCATAATAGTTCTAAAAAGCTTGAGTACAAGTATCCGGAGGATTATTTAAAAGTTTTATTATATAGTTTGAATTAATGGAAATTTAACATAATATTAACATAATAATAAGGAGACGTCCAATATTCTCTGAAAGGAGAGACCACGTGCTTCAATCTATTTATAGCGATGAGGGCCCGGTGTGTCCCAGTACAGGACTACAGGAGAAGGAGGTACTGGAGGGTACATAGGTTCAAATATTTGCAATAAGATAGACCTTAAATGATACTTGTGCTCCTATACCCTCCCTCTCATCCAGTATTCTCTCTTTGGGACAACACCGTAATACAGAGGATGTCCTCATACTTACAGATTTTCTGAATATTTTGGTGCTAAATTTACACTGTCCTAATATAAGGTGGACTGGAGTTCATCAAGAGTCAATCAGCCTAAGGCATTTGAGGCAGTGTGATAATTCAAGTAGACATCTTGTACAGTACCTATGAATTATAACCTATTTGTGGGAAAATGGAGTGAAATTCCTGCAGGGACTGTCTACTGCCACCCGCAGACGGGGTGATGAACGCAGGTAAGACGTTGCACATTGCACTGAAAGAAATCCTCTGTGTAATTTAAAGTAGGTCCACACACAATATGCTTGTTCCACCGATTTTTTCCGTCTCAAACATTGTTTCAATCAAGTTGGTTACCGTCAGGTGTCAGATTTTGAATTTGCTCTTTAATGTTCCAGCATAGTTGAGGAAGAAGTATATGTGCGTATCACTTCACTTCATCCAGAAATCCTCTGTGTGCCCTTCAGCTCAGACTCATGATGGCTCTCCTGGAGGAAACACCTATGAGGGATTATGAATATGGCTTTTATGATCATCTAAATCACTGAAGGTATTTTGCTGCATCATGCGCTGATATGCTTCAAGAAACACCACAGAAACACCAGCTGTTAAAGCATTTCCTGTCATGTTTTAAATCTTTAGATATGGGTTTTGTACTCGGCTCTTTCTTTTAGAAACACAATTCATGCAGCGCATCACATATTGGACTGTCACCTTGTGGTTTTTAGGTCAGTTTTTAAGATTTTGAGAGAGAGAGAGAGAGAGGGGGGCAGACAGACAGATAGAAGAGAGATACTTTATTCATACCATGAGAAATTTAGGCTTACTGTAGTTTAAGGGCCACAGAGGGGGAGGGCCAGTGCTTTTGAGGAGATGGCCCACTCACTCAGCCCTGTTTTGGCACTGCAGTCAGTCTGCTTGAGCCTCTTTCTCTTTAAGCTCCCCTTTGAAGCAGTTCACCAAATCACACGTTACTCATATTAAAATATTTCAAAAGTAATGTGTCTTTACATTTGGGATGAATGATTTGAGTTCAGATAGCTGGTTTATTATTCATTGACATTTATTTGAAGGGGGAAAAAAAAGTGTGGCTAACCCACAGAGATTCCTGGCTGGAGAGAGGTTGCAGGATTTTCAGTTTTCAATCACGGCTGTTAGAGCATGAGTGTGTTTTCCTCCAAGGATTCGCTGTGACCAGCAGGGCCTCCAAAATGGAGCAGATGAGAAGAACTGCAGTCGATGCCATCTTGAATCTTTGTCACAGCCAGCTTAACTGAACTTTCTCTGTTTTATCATTGCTCTGTTTTCTCACTTGTTGCCAATCTGCCTTCCATCCCTTCAGGGTGGCAGTAGCAGTGACTGGGAAGATTTCTTTGGCTAAACAATTAGGAAACGTCAGCTACAAAAACTCCTTAGTTACTGTGAGAGATCTCATTAAGATGCAAACTGGTGATACATGTATACAATACCTGTTGCTGTTGTAGCAATTATAATCTCACTTTTCATTCTCGCAGTAGCAATAAAATCAGATTTTGATGTAAGGTGATATTTGAGTGCATGGAAGTGCTGAATATCTGCAGCAGTGCTTAGAAAAGTGCTTTCAAACCAAGCTACAATGTGAAAATATGCACTGGCAATCATTCCTACAGATCAATTAAAATTATTTCTATGCCATTTGTCTTTCCTTTTTGATTAGTTCAGTAAGTTATATCAATAACATAACTGTGGCAATGTGTGTCTTCAGTGTCAGACTGAACCTTTACAAGTAATGAAGACCAAGAATCAGTGAAACCATTTATTTTCACTTACTGCGTCAATTTAAAATGTTGGTTTGAGAGTTTGGAGGGAAAAGATTATTCAATACTTATCAATTTTTGATGTTGTTGACGTGAATCCACTGCCAATCACTCTCCCACAATGTGGTATCACTCACAGGGCCAGGAGTTAGCCAGGCTATGTTTGATGAGTCAAGTCCAATGCAAACGGCAGTGCTTATAGTCTTCATAAGGTTGGGTGGACGGGCGACGAACAGTTTGATAGCGATGCATGTTGAGCAGGCTTAGAGGTGCACAAACACTTCTTGTTATTTGTTTCACCTGAGGGAAATTTCTCTCTGATGGCATTTAGTAGAATTAGGCTGTATTGATTGTGAAAATTATGAATTCAAAAGGTGTTCCTCAGCTTGTCTGTTTGTAATAAGAAAATCACAGCCATAATGAATACAGTCTAGACTGGCAAATTCATTATTTCTGTGTGTATGTATAATTCACTGCTGTCGTGTAAATGTAATGTGAGTGCTGACACAACATTGCCTTTTGGTAGAAAGCCTTGGTCAGGTCCAAATCCTGTTTATTTGTAAGGATCTATGTAATATATTACAGTAAGTATTCAACTCGGTGAAAGGTGATGAAAGTCTGCAGTCTGAACCAGGCCAAGGGCAAGTAGCAAAGGAGGAAAATCACTGCTATTACCACTGGTTTCACAACATTGGTTTAATAGCTCAATAGTCAGATAAAGCATTCTGTCATGGTGTCAGGCCGCTGTTAGCGTTTAATCTATTTCTGAATACTTAACTGTCTTAAAAGTTTATCACCTCTTATTTATCATAAGATCAGATGAGATAAGTAAACTTTATTGTCCCTGCAGGGAAATTTGTCTTGGACATCGAAGCTGTGCAGTGCCAAGGGCATAAAAAGAGTCACAGAAAACGACAAAGAGTACAGTGGGGCAAAAAAAACAAACAAACAAAAAAAAAACAGTCTCATGTTTAAAATAAAATGCAGTCAATCACTCCTTTTGAAAATATGTAAAATATACACATTAAAGGAAAAAACTAGTCTTCTTTTTACAATCATACAATCACTTACCATAAATCAGTAGAGAGGAAAGCGAGGTGGTGTGTTGGTGGAGGGGTTTGAAACTCTCAGATGGAGGGCCCCTTGGACAAAGCTTAGAAAAAGGTACCCCCCCCGGATGTCTGTGGGAGTATGCAGCTGCTATGTGATCCCATAGACTTTCAGCAGTTGAGGTAAAAGCCTTCTATTGCTGTTCACTTCAAACTGCACGCAAATACATGAAAAGCGTCCGACTCCAAAGCTTTCTTTTAGTTTGTCTGACTCTGGGTAGGTAGGAAAAACAGTCAAATTCTCCTGAACTATCTCTTTAACCAAATGACAAATATTTGGGGTATTGTCCAGCCCAGTCTTATTTCGATAAATAATAAAATCAGTTTATTCTAAAGCCTTCATGAACATTTTTTTCACCCTCAGTTTCTGAGTCTCCCCTGAAACTGTTTGCGGCCCCCTGGGGAGGCCTGCTTCCCGCTTTGAAAATCTCTGGTGTAGGAGATCGCTGGTGAAATCCAGGCTGTTGCTTTGTGTTAATCAGTTTAATTTGCAGGCAAGTGTAAGGCTTGTATCTGTTCAACCTGCTCTGTGGGACACTGTATCATCTACCTGATGGGAGGAGGGCATATTCACTGTTCAGGATGTGTCTGCTGTGATTTCCATTGCCTGTCTATGAGCAGTCTGTGTGAGTTCTTCCTGGAGAGAGAGGGCTCCGGTGTCGGCACTATGATCTTTGTGGCAGCGTGAACGAGACACAAAACCTGGCTTGTGGGAAGCTGCTAGATTTCTGCACCAGCCAGTGATCCTGCAGGGTTATATACACTCACAGAAGAAAGAGAATTTGTTGGTTTGCTTCAAAAGCTGTGAGTAGATATAGGATGTAGGTGTATCCCAGAGCACTGCAGCACAGGTACATTCCAGCACAGCTTTCTATCCGCATGTAACTCAAGGTATTTGTGTATGTAGATGCTAAATTTTTTATGTTTTTTATGAAGCCGAGGATGGCTGAGGTATCTGAGAATTTAACAGCATGGATGTCATGTTGCTTTTACAGGACTTGCCGTAAAGAGAATGACGAGGGTGGCGGGAGCGGGTGAGGTGGGGGTGGGGGAGCCTCGGCTGAATGTCATGAGCTCAGAAAGTGTCATTAACTTTAACGAGCTGTGTTTGTTAAGTGAGGAAGGAGTGATATCGCTTGATTATGTGAGGATTCACTTCCATCTCCTGCTGCTGTATGAGTAACACGTTTGGAGGTGTGACACACAAATGTAGGTTTAGGAAAGAAAATTGTATGTTTCTGATTCGGGTCCAGCAGTAACCTGGCAAATAACACCTGCTTTTGTCCATGAGGAGAGCAAAAAGTGATGAGTCACTGTATCATGCGCTACGTTATAATGTGTATAATGTGTGTTTGTCTACCACATATACTGTATGTACCCTGCTTCACCATTTTAGCTCATATAGCTAATGAAGGCTGCTCACTGTCTAATACTGATGGGTATAGTACCACCTGTACCACCATTTTGTTGGTGATGAGCAGCAGGTGCACGTAGTTTTTCAGTGTCCAATCAAAAACCAAACAGAGCATACCATGTACTATACCCATAGGAATCTCAGTGTGTGTGCAGCCTGGTTGTCTGTGCAGTGAAAAAACTCCACCTACAATATGGCTTTATAAGTGTGATGAAACTAGTCAGAATTCCTCCCACACAAGCTAATCCTCATTTATCTTTGAGACACAGAAAGCAGAGGAAGATGGCCACCTGTTCAGTTTCATCTCAGCATGAAATGCAATTATTTTGAGAGCTATGCAGAACTTAGAAAAGCTTAAGCTCCATACATTAAAGCTACAGTCTCTGATGTGGGAAGAATATTATGAAAACACTGTGCTTAGCAATTTTGCACTTTGGTGGCCCAGAATGGCAGTGGGAGATAGCGCTTTGAACTTTTGGGAGATAGCTCTTTGAACTTTGAGGGACTTTATTGCCCAGAAATTGTGTAACACAATGTCAGTTAAAGGAATACTCCAGTGTTTTGGGCAAAATACACTTTTTCCGACTTACCCAGACTGAGACAAGATGTTCGATACCTTTGTCATCTCCGTACGTCCACTAGTTCAGTAGCTTTTCGTGTTAGCTTAGCATAAAGAGTTGAAGTCTACAGGAGCTCTGTCAAAGTTAAACAATAAACCTTACAGCAACTCCGAAGCTCTCTTATTTACACAATGTATCAGGTGTATTTGAAATACACATTTTGGATTTTTTTTTTTTTAAAATGAGAGTGAAGTGTGAAGAGAGTGAAATGAGAGAGAAGTTAGATGGTTGGAACTATAACCGCTGAACACGTGTTCAGGGGTTATGGTACCTGTAGTTTGGAAATCGGAGAAAGGGTATTTTGCCCAAAATGTTGGAGTATTTTTAACTGCACACTCACTTGTCCTAGAGTTCTTCTTCTTAGTGGCTAACAAGGGTGAAAATGGTGAAAAACATTTTTTTTTGCCAGCTAGGAGTCCAACAGGTGCCAAATTGTCCAAATGGGCAAATTATCACATTCAAATTAAACAAGTAGATCAAATAAGAGAACACAATTGAACAAGATACAAAGTGTGAGGCTACATAGAAGTTAGTTTGCTAATAACAGATGTACAGGACATAGCTTGTGAGTTTTATGGAGAACACAGTCAAGCAGGGAAACAGGCATGCAGGGGAACAGAACGAGCGGCAGCAAGCCTCGACAGAAGAAGACAGGGATGACCAGCCATGAAGCCGCAGCAGCAACCAGGATGAGGGGGGTGAAGGTGGGATGGGGGTGGAGGAGATGGGTGATGATGGTGGAGTGGGGCAGTATACCTAGCCGGTAGACAGGCTCACTCACGCAAGGCATTCATACTCAGATCACATAAGCACACAAAGGATGGGGAGGAAGAAGCAAACATTAGGGCGGCAGCTGAGAAAAGGATAAAGCTAAGAGAGGCAGGTTAATGACAAATGGCTGGGAAGGTGCAGGAGACGCAGGGCCATGCAGAGGGAGCAGGATCGGGGACAGCAGGGCAGGAAGCAGAGTCAGGCCATCGACCTAAAAGCTGGAGACACACGTACTCACGCAGACAAAGGAGAAAAGGTTAGTGAACACAAAAAACAACATAGCAACAGAGGACCTTGACCAACCAGGGGAAAAGAAGGAAGGAGAGAGAAAGACATCTAAACCGGCAGAGCCTAATCTAAACTAAGACAGGACAGTCTGTGGACAGTGACTGAGCCTCCCTCCATGGTCCAAAAGATGCCAATTTTATGCATAGGATAAAGAAAACAGATACGTCTTGAATTTGAATGTAACAAAAGAGTTCACAGGTAAACCATTCAAAAGGAAGGGAGAGCAATAGGAAAAGGCACAGTAGACACGGTCGACAAAGAGGTTTAAACCGTAAACATCTTCGAAATTGTGCTCTGTAAGCCATTGTATGTAACCAATTGAAAAAATTTTTTGGCTTTGCAAGGCTGTACCATTCATGTTTTTTTCTTTTTTCACTTCTAAAAAATTCTAAAAATGATGGTTTGATGTGTTACTTGGAGATTTTTCATCACTAAGTGCTGTATTTCTTTTCTGCATCCAGTGGCTTGCAATCTTGCAGGAGTTGAACACAATTAATATTTAGTCATGGCATGATCAAAACACCAATAAGTGCTTTATTTTTCTGTTGCAATGCCTATTCCTGCATGCATCACTTGTTTTAATATATACCTTATTTTATAAAATGCTCATGTCAGAGCTGACATGTACCGTAGGTTAAATTGCTCTCTCGCTTCACAGAGATTTGATTTGATATCCACTATGTTATTTAAGGATGATGTATTTAGGGATCTGCACAAATAACAGTGGCTGATTGCCACTGACTGAGGCAAGAAAGCATACGATTGTATATGAATAGCGTTTGAATATTTATGTTACAGCTGTTACAACTTTAATCATTTTCAAAGTTGCATTTATAAACAGTAATGGATATTGTTTCCATGTGCTGTAATTAAGTCTCGTCATGATTTTGTGTCTGCCTCAATCTGCCTCATCTAATTTCAAACACATAATTTATGCAACTTCTACAAAAAGGTGTATTGGATGAAACAGGGCTGGATAATGGTATGGATAATCCTCTTATGTTGACAGCAGCTGGTTGTTAGACGATTTTTAAATAAAGCTGTACACTGTCAGGATGAAAAGCACTATTTTTTTTCAAAGAAGAGTGGGCAAGCCAGCAGCCTCACATCCTTCTCTTGAGTATTTCTGTTACAGTGCAGAGTGAAGGAAAGAGAGCAGACAGATGTGACATTACAGTGTCATGGACATTGTGTTTTTTCTGTGTTGCAGGCCTGGTGGTGCATTACATAGGCTAGGGAAAGTTAAGTATACTGTGAAATATTATTCATTAGATTGTCTTTTTTTTGTGCATAGTTGAATCAATCAGTAGGAAAGGTACCAGACAAGTTTTGTAGCATGAATAAAATATAACCTTACCAGTTGGAACCAGTTGACACTCCCTCTTCCTTGTTGCTTTATCTCACGCTCTTTATCCGCCTTGTCTCTCTCTCTCTCTCTCTCTCGCTCTTTATTTTTTTTAGCTCCTGGGCTGGAATCAAACCAGGACCATTATGCAGTGCCCTCCTTACCCCACTGATGCACCAAGATGCCCCCATGTTCCTTTTCACTTAACATTATCAGCATCAAACTCCAATACCTCACTATAGTTCACAACAAAACACATAGACCATCTTCTATTATGCAAAAACATTCCCACTGGAGACCAGTCACATTATCTGTACTTTCCATATACAAACTGAATAACAGTCATTCCATTTGGTTCCTTTTACTGGGGTATGTTGATGCAGTCTGACACACACATTAAAAATACACAAGAGTGGTTTTGTCTCTACTCTTTTGAAGATAATAGAGAATAAGAGCAACAAAATCCTTGATAGTCCATCTGCTTTGATTCCTTTCCTTAGTCTAAATGAGCCAAATGAGGACTTGTGCACATTTGTAAGGATGTTTGGAGTAGGTGTAGAAGAGCCCTTGAATAACAATACTTTGAACTTACAACCTCCAGACCTTTAGCCAGAATATTATGGTGTGGAAGAGGAGAGGGAGCAGTTTTGAAAAAAGATGCAGCACGCATTTTAATGAAGAGCAGAATCAAACATGAGCAATGTGAGTAAACAAAAGGAATGCCAAAGATATCATCTCAAAAATTAAACAGGTTTTTAAAGATCATCCATGGGCTTTTCTGCATTTTGTGATCAGACAGATATAGAGAAATGATCCAGCAAAGTTCATGAGTTGGTTTCAAATCCATGACATCATGAACACATGGTATGTTATTAATACATGCCATTTAGGGGATGTTTTTATTCAAAGTGCCCATGAGTGCATATGAATTTAATAAGGGCAGCCCAGCTGGGAATTGAACCTCTAACTCTAGCTCTAACAGTGCTATGCTGTGCCCACAAAGCTAGAAGGCCACTGAGTCAAACAGGATGCCTCAAGAATGTTGTACTATGAAGTACAAGTAGGAAAAATCAACATAACAATCGACTATAATAAAAGAATTCAGTCACTGCTGAGGCCTTTAACTTACACCAACTCAGCAGATCCAAAATAGCATGAGGCTATGTAGCAATAATAATATCATGCAAAATACACATAATAAAATGCACAAGGGAAGTCAAGGGATGCACTAAAAAATATCATCAAAAGGGGCGCTCCCCGGATCCCCGTGTAGAGCACATGCCATGCATTGCTACCATGGCCACACGGGTTCGATTCTGACCTGCTGCATGTCATAACCTTTTTCTCCCCTCGTTTTTCCTGTCAGTCTCCACTGTCACTGTCGAAAAAAGCAGAAGTGTCATAAATAAATAAATAAATAAATAAGAATAGAATCAAATTGCTATTGATGATTTATAAAAAAGGAAACTGTAACCTCATGATTTTCCCGAAACAAG
>OMKZ01042678.1:21493-111937 GCA_900302535.1 Neoniphon sammara
CAAGGGAAATAGATGTAAGCCCAGATTTAAAATTGTGCTTGTAGTTTGTCTACATAAATTGGATAATGATTCAAGTGTCTTTTCATCATTTCATGGAGAGGATGAAAACATTCATGCGACTTCAAAATGCCCACTGCTGACCAGTGTGTGCCGTTGAAGAGTAGGAGTGTGTGTCTGCTGGGTTTGAACAGCCTACATAAAGTGAAAATACTGTGGTGCTGTGCCTTTTGGATTGGTTGTATGCCACTTTCAGTTTATAGCTTCTCAGATGAAGAATGTTAGTGATGCTTAGTTTACAGCTATCTTGGTGTTTCAATCTGAAAAGGTCACCTAGGACAAAAAGGTCGATGCAGACGGCCCTCTGCACCCCTCCTGTTTGGAGAGATGCTCGGGGCAAGCTAGAGCAGCCAATTCTGACTCTGCTTTGTGCAGTGTTTGTGCTCTCTCTCAAATGACCTTACAGTGCTGCTTTGAAAAGCCTGAAAAACAAATCAGAATTTCCGAACTAGCCACCAACTCAAAAAGTGAAAACAGATTCGACAAACGACAGAACAGAAATACCATGGGTTTACAGATATAAAAGTAGTGTGTTTAGCTCTTAAGCAAGACAGTGTCACTCCCCTTTGCACATGGCATCAGTGTTCACAAAACACAGTTTATTCTCAGTAATTGCCTGTGCACTTCAAGTTATGAGCTTGCCTGAAGTATTTGTCTTTTTAGGGCTTAGCCGTAACCATCTGTGACAGGATCTGCACATCACGTAATCAAGCTAATGATGAAAATATGAGTCTGCTTGTTTATTGTTTGTCAGCCCAGTGCTGCACTATTGTATGCAAACCGCTGATCATGCATAATGCGCTCAATCCAGACAGATGACTCAGTTAATGTCCTGAACAGCAAGTAATATTAAGATTTGTCGCCAGGGTGCTTAGCTTTTAGAGATACAGCATTATATGTTGAGGCCGGTAAGAAGAACTTATTAAGGTCCTCTCAGACATGCAGACCTTTGTGACTGCAGTGCACCATGCATACTGTGCCAAGTGGCTAGTTGTGCATTAAAGGATATCATTTTCTGTGGCTGAAACTGCCAGCTGCTTTTTTTCAGCCTTGGTCAATTGTAATTGGGTTATTGTAATTACATAATTCATTCATTTTCCATACCCGTATGCTGCTATTTATGGTCACGACAGACTGAACGTCCCAGCATGCATTGGGCAGAAGGCACCAAGTCGCCAGTCCATCACAGGACTGATACAAAGACAGACAAATGCACTCACACTATTACATAATATCTCGTCTTCCACTGTCTCTCCTTGACTTTTCCCTTGTTGTTTTCAGCCCACAGCGGAGGGGAATCTGTTCCTCTCTTTGTCCACTGGTGTGTGGGGGATGTGTGGTGTTCATGCACAGGTTAATTATTACCGGGTTTCTGGTTTTGATGTTCACTGTGTGTAGGCTAAATAATACTTTGCACCCTCAGAATCCACCATTATCTCATCAGTTTTGCATGGATCATTATTTTGTAGATTCCTTTGGTACGCACATTAATTCTATGTATGCCACATCTCAGCTCTGGTAGCAATAGAGTCCATAGCAAGAGTTGCATAATAGTATTAAAGCTACACTAGGCCAGAATTATATGGGAAAAACACCTAAAAAAAACACATTTCTCACCCTAATTCACAAATTGGGACTGAAAGAGGAAAGAGTTTATATCCCCCCCGATTAAGACCCCGTATATCCTTCCTATTTGCCCAGATTAAACTCAGTATGGGCACTTAACATGTTACATGAATTCTGTGTATTGCTGTTCAAATTTGTTACTTCATTTAGAGCTGTCAACATGTGAAGTTGCTGAGTGAGACTTTGAAGACAGAAGAAAAATGATTGATTAAAGGCCTTGCTTGAGCATTTGGCCCTTCAAGATGTTAGCATACAGTATAAACATAAGTACTGTAAGGTGGGGTCTTTACACCTCCCCTGGTCCTTTATGCAAATTGAAAGAGATCTAATACACTTTCCATCTGCCTCAGAACCATTAGTTACATCGACCAGCTGTTTATTAAAGTTAAAATGAGACATAAATCTCAGGTCCTTCCAAGTGGCCTTGAAGTTCTTGCTTGGCCTTTCAACATGTTCACTCTCCCCTCTTCTGTAGTTTTCCCCACTGCATTAACAGCACCATCACTGAACACTGCATACACGGCAGGGCTCTTTTTTCTGTTTCTTTCCAAAAATTCAAGGTTTATTATGAAATGTTTGCCTTCCGTAGTAACAGATTCCTCATAAAATTTTGCATGAAGTGAACTCAAAATACAGTGTTTTGTTTCCCTACTTTTAGTATGTTGGATGGGGATTCAAATGATGTTTACGAGATTTTAGCTCAGACCACATGCTTTAGTCTGAAGGTATATTTATCTCTATTAGTTGAACAGCTAAAGAAATACAATTCTTACCACTACAAGGTCCCAAAGAACTGGT
The DNA here is from genome assembly GCA_900302535.1 of Neoniphon sammara. Lineage (NCBI taxonomy): Eukaryota > Metazoa > Chordata > Actinopteri > Holocentriformes > Holocentridae > Neoniphon > Neoniphon sammara. The sequence continues at coordinate 23,975 of OMKZ01042678.1, forward strand.
CGGATCCTGATTATATTCCTGAAGTGCACAACAACTTGGCATTACCATTAAAATATCATTAATCCATTACAATGAGTGTGGAATCAAAACATCAAACAATGCGTCCTTGTTCAAACACTTAATGGAGCTCACAGTAGCTGCATACTTCGGCCATGGGCTCATCAATATTTGGGGAATCGTGCAACACAGACCAATCCATGCACTCAAAGCATTCTTGTGAGACATGAGAGCAGTCATTGATCCACCGGAGCTCTGACCTGCCGCTTCAGTGGCTTCTCCCTCTGCAGGCCTCGCTCGGCAGGGAACTGATCTATTGTGTTGCGATTCAAAGGTTTCAAAAGGTCTGAGCTTGGGTCCCTCAACAGACCTGTGCACTCCATTAATAGAGCAAAGCATAAATCCAGGGTCATCCTGGCTTGGACTTGTGCTTTGGTGCAGATAACAGGCCAAAAACTGCTCAGTGGTTGTTTCATGTTTTAGTGAAAAGAAATCTCCCTTTATGGACGAATACTATACGATACCTCTGATGTAGAAATCCAAGCTCAACTTATGGAATTCCCTCTTTTGAAGCGAATGTGGCTAACGTGATTTCACGCATGTCTGTTTGGGTCACGGGGATTCACACCCGGCTCCATGAATCTCCTTTTAATTGGTTTGCCGACTTTCATCCAAGCCAACAAGTACCTGCATGTGCATCAAGGCACTGCGCTGACAATCATCATCCACATCCTTACAACTGCACTTCCTTTATCCATCCCGCATTTCCCCCTATTCCTCTGAGAAACCAAGACAGGAGTGCTTGATCAGGTCAGAGCAGCGGTGCTGAGTTATGCAACTGCTTTGAATTTTGTTTCTTGTGTGGTGTGACACTGTGATTTACCATTTCATTGAGTAGTAACAGAATTATCACCGCAGCCAGCATGTTTTAACTGAGCTGAACTGACAGTCTTCAAAAAAAAAAAAAAAAAAAAAAGAAGAAGAAGTCCATAGAGTCATTAGGAATCAGGAATCAGACCTGTTTTATATGGACAGCTGAAGTTCCATATTTTCATGCACATGTCTCCAAGTGTTTCATTCCTGGTAATTTCAAATGTACATGTCTCTCTCTATTTTTTTTTTCACTCTCTGCACCTGGTGCTTTCTAATCACCAGCACTGTTCAGGCTCTGCTGTCACCGTGACAAGCCTTAGTGCGTGCATACAGTTGACAAAGCAATTTTCTAGCTTTGAGGTCTGGATGGAGCTCTTGGGCATGCTATCATCTTGAATCAGTAGGCTACTGTTGCCTTCCCTGAGTAGTAAAACGGTGATGTCTGAGAGGTTGATGGCCAGCCATTGAACTCTGTCAACCCCAGTCAGGATATCTGCTCTCATCAATAGCTGCATCTGTCTAGTGCCTCAAGGTTCACATAGTATAAGGATCTAAAAATCAACCTTAGATCTCAACTTCAGCCACCCCTATCAGATGCATGTGAGAAATATTTATGAATTTTTGCCCTCCAGCTACTTAAAGTGTGAATGTGAATATTTGGAGCTCCCATTTAGGTTGAGAAACAGTCAAATCTTGTTGGTGTGTGTGTGTGTGTGTAGTCTTCTTGACAATTATCCTCTCTCTCCTACAGTACTCAAGCATATCATTGCAACTACATGTCAATGCCGCTGCTCTTCTCTGCCGTTGTCTGAAAGACATTGCCATTACCAGCTATTCTTTCTTTAACATGTTCTCTGATGCCATCTGGTGGATCCTCCTGTTCCTGATTAAATTCATTTCAAAGCAGCAGTCCAACTCAAAGTAAACTGCACAGGGTTTACTCCATTTCTGCATTAGACTAGCTAGTTTGCAGATATTTGGTAGCAGTTCTCTATTTCAGTGGCAGAGTGTTGTTGTGGAGAAGACTGTCCATTCCCTGGGCTGGAATACCAAAACCAATACTTTCTGCTTGTTAATTAGATGTGGAACCTCTGATAACCAAAAAAGTAGACACAAGGGAAAAAAGTGGTGAGGTGAAATAATAGCCAGGGCCACAGAGTAATAATCACATCAGTACTGCTACTTATAATTAACTTTAAAAATCAACAAATTGACAATATTTTACTCTGATGCTCTTTCCACCTTAAGAACCTGACTGTATGCCAGTTCAATTTAAACCAAGTAGTCCCAGAATACTGCAGAGGCCGTTCAGAAGTTCAGCTGATGAAAGATAACCTATAGCTTCTACAGTAATAATTGCACAGGACACACTCCTTTGAAAAATCGTCCTAATCTATCCTATAATATAGAGTACGGTGCCTATAGGGATTTGTAGTGTCTCTGTGAGTTTTTAGTGACCTCAATGTAGTTTCTAGTTTATTTTTGCCCCTGCTGTATTACTAAAACATTTTATGTGGTATATATATTTTTGCCCAATGTAGTAGTTGTATTTGTATCTTTATAAAATTCACCACAGGACAGTAGGCTAGTTCTTTTTCAAAGGGAACATGGTCCAAAGCCAGGTCGCCAGGCAGAGTAAAGACAGGCAATGCGCTGCATGCTTTTCATTATTCAAGAAGGCATCAGGCTGAGTTTCGTTGCTGGGGGGTGGAGTTTGTCTCTTGGCTGGAGAGCCCAGTTGATGGAGAGACACCAAGTGCAAAAGTGCATCTGAACAAGTGGAACGCTTGAAGGGACCACTGAGGCAGCAACTTGGACGGCTTTCACCGGAGGAGATGGAGGAACCAAAATAAACGCCCTGCTATAGTCGAAGGTATTTATTATCCTTTTCCATGCAAGAAGTCACCAGCTTATCCAGGAGTTCGTCTACTGGCGCGCAGTGTTGTTGGCAGGAGGGAGAGAAAAACTCTTTTCCAGTGTTGATCTGTTTTCTGTTTGTTTTCTAAGGCTTTTCATATCTTATGTACAGAGTATAGCCTATCTGAAACTGGAAAAGGAAGCACATTCTCATTGCCATAAAGTTTGACTCACGGTTCATCGCGTTTTCCACCTTGTTGAGTTATTGTCGAACTTGAAATTTCAGTGAGTTTTTTTTTTTTTTTTTTTTTTTTTTTTTGTGGTACCAAAGACTCCATGTTGATAAATCAGCTTGTTGTTGATAAACTTTCATCTTTCTGTCAACAAATGTGGCCACTATCAGTCTATTCATGCATTCTCTTTTGCTTTACCATGCACTAATAGCTTACAGTAAACTACAAAAAGCTAACAGGTGTTATCACTGTAAAATTAAAATAATAACGCAACAGCAAAACTCAAGCTGGTAAGACATACTTGACCTTGTGTCTTTTGGACTAAATGATCTCAAAGTTTTTGCCATTAGTGTGACAAATACAATTTCTGTAATCTGTATGTTAAGTAATTTTGTCTTGTAGTACAATGCATTGACCTAAAACGCCCAAATAAAGACCATTTGAACGAACTTTATTGCTCAACACAAAAAGGCAGACTGTGCTTTTCAGTGGGACATGGAACTGATGCTGCAAGTTGCCCAAAGGAAGTTTTTATTTTTTTCTCGAATAATGTAACACATGAAATCTAAGAAGCACCTACCTTTTCATTTTTACTATCATCTACCAGTCAAAAATGTGAACAGTTATTCTTTTGGGTATCACTAACTGTCTTTCAAGCTACAATCCTTGGACTGTCAGTGTGTCTGTTTTGTTTATATACCAGGAGATTATCAAACTATTACTTGCAGTTGGAAAAATCAGTATTTTCCAACTTTTTCCATCCCATTAATACCCAAAATACAGATTCAGTCTTACAATTATTGTCACTTCAGTTCAGTAACTTAGCTGTTACACGCCATGTTAGTGTGACCACAGCCTTTCTTCTAAAATATTGTTAAAATTAGCTTCTGTTATATTTAAAATCAATTATATGCCTACTGTCATCACTTAAATCAGTAGTTTTGTTAACTGAGATGGAAAAAATGTCTGTAATACCATGAGTTAGATTTCCATGGCAGGGTTGGCCTTTTGTTTACATTTAGATTGCAGATTATTTCTCTGTAAGCTGCTGATAGTCTTGTAACAACATACCCATGCCAGGAAAAGTTACACAAAATGAGTTTTGAAAGACAGTTTCAAATTTAGCCCACTCCAGGAAGAGTGTGGCACAGGATTGCCCCAACATTTTTAGAGGAATAGTGCACTTTTAAAGGTTTCCAACTCTCACTCATGAGAGAGCCTGCATGCCTGTGGGCAGTGGATAAAATGTAAATTTTAACAACTGAACTTAGCACTTCCATTTTGATATTCATAATTCCTCCTGAGTAATTTAGATAACCCCTCGGGTCATCAGCTCAGCCAAAAGACTGAAACCGTGACCGTCCATTTAAATTAATGCATGTCATGCTATGATGTTGGCCATCACTCAAATATCCATCAAGACCCATCGATGGGTGATTCTCTTTTCAAAAGGGAGACAATGAGTGATTGTTAACCTTAGTGATGCACAATGTATAAGAACATAATCACCTCACTGTAATAAGATATGCGTGGTGCTCACCTCACCAGGTCTCCTATTTTCAAAGGCCACAGTGGGTGCAAGTGTTCAGTAGGAAGCCCCTCCCACCACAGGTAGATAATGGGCAGGTAGCGGAGGGAACAGGTGCAGTTTGTGGACTTGTTTGCAGCCAGTGAATGGTCCTATTGTGTGTTAACCCTCCTTGGACGGAAGAGTGTGGAAAATAAATGATCCGTTGAATAATTACTCAGTGTGTGCATGCCGGGTTTCTGTTGGGTTTTCTCTCACCTGTCATGTGGTGGAGTTATAGGTAGTCTTGGGGTAGCATTAGATAACGCAGCTTCCATGCAATTAGTTGCAGGTTGCAAATGAAACTTTTACTGTAGCTGTGTTACCTGATCGGTATGGAACATTTCAACTGATGATGCAAACCCAACTCATGATTTTCATTGGATGGTTCTCCAACACAGCTAAGCAGCACAGAGCTGAATTGCATGTGAGTTGCACCATGTAATGCCATCCTCAGTAATCCCATCCCAATATGAAGCTTTAGTAAAACTGGTGGTAGATAGATGACCTGTCGTGAAAAGACACACTACTGGATCCCATGTAGTATTATGTTGTCATCATGGAAAGTCCTTCCACTTTGCATTTTTAAAGTTCTGCAGCGCTCTGTACAGTAGCTCTGTTTCACAACTTCTCTGAGGAAAAAAAAAAGTAATTGAAATGCACTGGGAGGCTCGCACACACTGGCATTATGTCTCTTGAAGTTGATTAGTGTTATGTGACATCTGTCTGTATCCACTGTCAACAGTATCCACAGTGGGCGTTTGTTGGCCTACTTTGCCTCTGTGCCATTGTGGAGTCCATTAGCATAGCTGGAATTAACCTTCAGTGCCTATGTACTAACATTAGGGTTTGATATCTATCAATTATTCATCATGCTCTGCTCTGCCTGTGCAAATCCAAATACTTCTCACCATGGTAACAGCCTTCTGTGGCAGCCGGAGGGTATTGGTTTCCCTGGCCTGTCGACTCCAGCTCGGTCTCTGAGTCCAGGCAGCTCAGCTCTGCTCCATATTCTGACACAGATACAGTTGACATACCAAACCTGGTTTAATTTTACAGTGCTAATGAGATTTTAATTCAGGAGTTGTTGACTGGAATTCAAGTTTTTGTTAGTTTTAAGAGTTTTAGATGACAAGAGTGTATATCAGTGTTTTGACAGCTGATCAGGTGCTCTTAATTACTGGAAGATTTTTTTTTTCACTTTTTCTAGTTATTATTAGAATATTTTTTTTGTAGACTGAAAACTGAAACACGTGTTGATTATTATTGACTTGTTTTTGTTGATCTTCATTTTACTGCAGTTATGTTTAGAAACTGTTTATATTCATGCACTGTGGTTATTTTTCAGAAGAAAGTCTAGAAAGTCTTTTGCTTATTTTATCCTTAGTGTTTAACATAAGTCTACAGTCTATATAATAAACTTATAGGGTGTCACATTAGAATGAGCAATATCCTATCAAAAGGGAGAATAATTCATACTTAAGAGATAAGAGAACTAGAACACTTTATTCAAGAGTTAGTTTGTCTTCTCCTATTAATCCTCCTCACCTCTGAAAATAAACGTATACCAGTTGTAAACTGTCCAGTGGCTAAATACTACAGATACTGGACATTGGTGTGTCCTGTTTTCTCAAGGTGAAACATGTCTACGTAATGCTAGATAATTCTCTGAAATAAGAGGGTTGTACCAACATCAGCTGTATCAGTCAGCGGACCCCATGGCCAGCCGTTATTGGTAAAATATTAACCCAGTAATAGTTGCATGCATTTGTCCTTTGGTCCCATGATGGCACAGTTACAACCAGATCTCATGGAAAGTTTCAATATGAGGGAAATAATCTGCATCCCTTTTCTGGATTTGCTCCCAGTGAACGTTTTTTCTTTTTTGTTTGTTTGTTTGTTTGTTTGTCTTTGTTAGATTCAGGCTGCACTTTAACCCAGTAAACATATATCTGTGCACTTTTTGTTTTTATTGTAAACAACAGGTCTAATTTCAGTTCTGTAATTCAAATTAAAATTAAAGAAAAAAACAGCCAAAAGTCTAATCTGTAATGTGATGAAACTATACATGACTGCAGTAGTTAACTGTGAGAGTATGCAGTTATTCCTCAATACATTTTCTCTTCAACAGTAGGGGGTGCACTATCACCACAACATCTTCTGTCACTTCATGTCATTTAATTCTGCATTACTGTACAGAGATGTCTGTGTCTCAGATAGTTTATATTGACACCTTTCAATAATTTCAAAGTTTGTCATTGTTTGTTTTGCAGAGGATTTTTGCTGTTGTACTTAGTTTAAAATGTAAACCTGGATATGTGGAGGAATAAACACAAAGTGATAGAAGATAATTTATTAGAGGCAGAGAGAAAGTTTAACACTACAGCCAAATCGGAGTTTCAAAGCTTGAAAATTGAGCAAACGCATTTACAGATTCATTAATGGAGTCTAGTAGGAGTGGGGAGAAAGTTTTGGTGTTGGCTGGCTTTTCTTGTGTTTTGACGCATGTGAGTGTGTTACTGGAGAATGTGATTTTTTGTTTTCCATCGGTCTGCTGAATTAGAACCAATCTCTTTGACCCAAAACAGAGAGCATACCTTTAGATGTTGTGGACAACTTCTCTGTGGTTTGTTTGTTCTGCCTTTATTTAGTGTGACAACATGATAATCCTTGTCCTGAAGGAATTTTTTTAAAGTAGGTCAGGAGCAGACTGAAAGGTAATTGTAATTCAGGCTCCATTAATCCCGAAGTGTGTCAGAGACACGATGAATGTGGTGTGTGGTGTTGGACATAGGCTCATTCCCCAGGTGTGCTCTACAAGCATTCCACTGAAAACAGTTTTCTTTAGGCTACCTTTTTCTTTGACAGGTGGATGAAAAATGAAACTGCTGCCAGAGTCTTTAGATTGTGTAAAAACTTGTTGCCAAGGGCTCCCTGGTGAATACTGTGCAAGTGTTTTCATTTACGCGCTTCAACCGTGGTGTTTTCAGTTAACTTGGAGGCTAGTTGTGTGCTTTAAGTGTGATGTGTGACATTTTAATCATGCATTTCTCTGCTGTAACACTAATCCTTGGAAAACATATCAGCCGCCTGAGAACAAGAGAGCATAGGCCAGTTGTTCCATGCTCTAACTGTGGTTTCTTTCTAAAACAGAAAACGCCTTCACGTACATACACAGGGTGTTTGTATTGCTGATGTAGGTCAGCCTAGGAAAAACTGGTTCATGTGGTAGGTGTGTCCAGTTTATGTTCACTTGAGTGGTTGAAAAAGATTGATTGAATAGAGCACAAGCTACAAGTTGTGTGAGCATTTCTTTGTCTTTTCTTCTTACTAACTTCACTACAAGTCTTAGGTTCTCACACTTTTCATTAATTTCCTCAATGACTCCAGCCCTGAATGTTTGGTAATAATGCCGTGGGATGACCAAGCCGGCCTCAACACAGAGGACTGGACATACAAGACAGTGCTGGGAATGTGGAGACGTTGTGGGCAGAATCCGTGGAAGCCGTATGGACTTTGGCTTTCTGCAGAACATGTGGAGGATGTTTTTCTGTCAGCCACCGCAAAAGAAAAAAAAAATGAGGAGTAGTTTGTTGTGCAACTTTTAAACAGTGTTTTCAGTCATGCAAATAATGACTGCCTGATCATGAAATAGGAGGTTGAGGCTGCCAGGAGCATGACAGGTTTGTTAGACTTGAATGTAGACTCTTAGACAAATAGAGGATATTTATTCAGGAAGACCTCAAGGCTTACAGTAGGCGGTTAACGTTGTGTAGCTGTCAGAGCTCTGTTTGGTCCGGCTGCCTCTCTCTCTCTCTCTCTCTCTCTCTCTCTCTCTCTCTCACACACTCTCTCTCTCTCGCTCTCTCTCTCCCTTTAGGTATTGCTTTGCCCCTCTTCCCTCTGCCTCTCGCCTTTTTGCTGAAAAGAGGAGGGGCCGTCTAGTAATCCAACACCTGCCCAATTCATGAATGTTACTGTAACTTGCTGAACTGCCCTGACAAGTGCAGGGGTTAAAACACATTAACAGACCGACGCTGGCGGCCCCGGCTGCATCTCCACACAGGAGACATTCATTACTCGACAGAGAGAGAGAGAGAACTAGGAAGGAGGAAAAGGAAGAGAGAAATTAAACATTCCGCTAAAAAAAAAAAAAAATCCTCCAACGCTGCTTCAAATGACTCCTTTGGAAGAATGATTGAATCTGCAGTGGGCTCCCGGCCATCCAACATGTCTTTAGAAGAGAGTGCTGGGAGAGACGTGGCTGAGAGCGAGACGGATTGCCCTGAGGGACTGGATGAGGTTGTCCTGGGGCGCATTGCCAGCTTACCTCTGGATCTTTTCCCACCCAGGGACTTCAGAGGGAAGTTTAAAAAGATGCGCCATAAGAAGAGGCCAACCATTCTTGAAAGTAGGTGCTGATTTAACTCTGTGGAGCAGCAGTTCTCGCCTCCAGAACCCTTTAATTTGTGAGAAGTGGGAAACATGTTGTGTGTTCTGCAGCAGGTTGATATTGGACACATTTCAGCTGCCATCACTTTGTGAAATACCTCACCGCCCAGTTGTATTTGTCATAGTTAACTAGGAATTTAGCAACTTGTTAAAAATGGGCTGAGATAGTGGAAGGGTGAATCACTTAAGAGGGGATTTAATTGGTTATGAATTTGACATTAGTTTGAGCTCATCGTCACTGGCTTCGCTTTCCAAATCTGAACTCCTTATGTCCCCGGTAAAAAAAAAAAAAAAAAGACGCCAGGGAAATTGAGTAATAACCTTAAATAAGTGATTTGGGATATTGAATTATTGAATATGTGAGCGGGGAGAGAAAGAGGAGGAAATGAGAGGCGCCAGGGGCCAAGAGAGTAGAAGGGAGTCAAGAGTTTGAGCTGATACCGCAAAGATGGCTGAACTGGACAGACATGCCTCACATTCCTCACCTTCATCAGAGCTTGATAATGCTTTTAATAAGTGCTTAATGTGACACAGCCCTCGCCCACTTAAAGCCTAATTAAGGACGATGTTTACAATCATTTCTGTAATTAGCAATGCCTTCCTGATTGACGCCTCTTGTGTGTTTATCACAGTATTTTGATACTGAACATGACTGTGGGTGATGCTGCCAATAACCAGATCTGCAGGTCATGTGCTAATTACCAGAGTATTTCACCTCAGCAGGGTCGGTTTCCTGAGCAGCGACACTGCTCGTCTCCAGGCAGACTGTCAGTGTAAGTTCATGTCTTCCATCTGAAGGGTTGGTAGCGGTGTTACTCTCGACAGGTTCAGGGATGTCTAGATAAGGTGTTGTGGCTGGATGACAGAAGAGGAGATTTTCATGGTACTCATTAGACAGATCTGCTGTGGCTGCTTTGTTATCTGTAGAAGTGTATTTTTCACCGCTTTCTAGCACCGCAAACTCCAGTGTCTCTAAAAAAAAGACAGATTCACTAGACAGGCTATTACTCCTCTTTGAACAGTTGAAGTTATAGAGGAAGTGCAGCCTATCAGGACAGGAGGGGCCCATAAAGCTCATGCTGTTATGAATATACAGCAGTTTTGTAACGAGGAGAGGAAGAGTCAGTATTTTAACTATTTTACTACTGTGCAAAGGCAGATGGGTACCCTGCGGGGTGAATGGGGACATCAGTCATTTCACTGCAATTCGTCATAGTGAGGATAGCTGCAGTGCACTCATTGAAATTGACAAACACAAATTTACACTGACAGAGAAACTTTGCACTTGGTTAAATTTGCTTCTCTAAAATGATGGATAGATATATAAGTAATACTTACTTGTATATGATATTACTTGAGTTTTATTACCATTGTTGTAGTCATATTATGACTTAAGCTTACATCACATAGTTTGAGCTCTACAATTACATTGTGATTTGAGACTATACTGTGTGGTTGGACCCATATGTTATCTCTAAAAAAAAAAAAAAAAAAGAAAAAAAAAAACCTTATGGCATTGTGTTGTACCACTGCTTTCAAACAAAAAGTGGTTGACAGTTTTGTCCATTTGTCACCATTTAACTCAAGATACAGGGAAGTCTGGGATATCTCCATCTGTCTGCCTCCACTTTAACTTTTTCCTGTTTAGCAGCTTTGTTGAAAAACCCTGAAATTATTCAACTAGGGAATTACATAATCATTTGCCCTTGGGAAGGCCTCTTACTGGCCAAGTCAAGCTGATCAGATTATAACTGATGGATGAGGCAGTGAAGTGAACTCTGTGGATTCAGCTTTTAAAGGATCCATTAGGGGTAGTTGCTGTTTTTGGTAATACTCTAAGTGTTTTGCCATGCTAGGCCAAAGAGTTACAATTTGACAAATTAGCCACACTTACTCGTCAACAAATTAGCACTTGTCACATTCTTTGGAGAGATTGTAATATTTCAGATTTTTCCAGAGGTTTGGTTGATTTCAGTAAATCACCGGACAAAGCTGAAACATTAGATTTTCTGTAAACAACTTGATGTACAAGGTAAAGGATTCCTGTGCCCAAGTCATGTCCGAGAACATTTATGCTTTTCTCATGTGGGGAAAATGCTGCATTATCACATCACTGACAATTTGCAGTGAGAGTGTATGGTATGTGCTATAATAACCCATAAAGTGATTCAGTATACTGCAGTTTAAGTGTTCTTGCAGCGCAGTGTTGTCATTGGGACATTGCATTATGTGTAGTCAGAGTACATGGTGATCACTTTAGACATGAGGCAAATGGTTGAGAGGGCAATGGTACTGATTCTGATTCACTTCTGGGTAAATAACAGTTTGACAAAAACAGATGAAGCTACAAACTTCATCAGGCTCAGACACTTTGCTTCATTATATTGTTTAAGCTATATGAATGGTAATATGGACTTTAGCTGAAATAGGCAATAAGAGGTGGAAATTTGGATTTGTGTGAATTCTGTGTAGGATTTTCATCAAATATATCATTATCATGTGAATTGTGACAATGAATATTAGTAACTGCTGTAACCGCTGAGAGCTGCCTGCTTTTCGAATTTCATCTTATCATTAACCTCTTCAAAACATTGGCATGTAATGCTTTATTACTGTGCACAAACCACGCTCAGTCCTCTGAAAGCATCAAAGTCTACAGCACTGAATAACAAGTTCACACTAATAGATCAGTTACATTACAAATGATAAGCAAAACACATTCTGAAAATATTGTATATCTATTCATCTTTACGATTTTTTCTGAGAAATTAAAGTTGCTATGGTCTTTAACTGTTTTCAAACAGCTAGTCTCATGAAAATCATAACAACCCATAATGGTGTGCCTTAGTTAATGGTATGTTTTGTGAAGTAGACTGGGGACAAGCTGCAACCCATTTTACATTCTCAAGTGAAAATGTAACTCTAGCAGCCCTTTCACTGCTTAATTACACCAGCACAGCACAAAAACAAAAGTGCAGGGATGAACAGGAAGAAAGCAAGCAAGAAAGAAAGCCACTGTGTTTTTATTTGTAGTTATTGTGCTTATTATTTTATTAGTTAGCTGAGAGCTATGATTCTTTAACTGGACACACAAAATTCTTAAACTGTCCTGCTGACAAAATCTGAAAAAAAAAAAAAAAAAGAAACATTGGCTGAAGTGTTTCTGAACTGACAGTACTCATTTTTTCATCTTCGTCTTCACCTGCAACTTTTCATCTTGAATTAGTGTTGACGAGTGTGCAGGTGGACAGAGTGGAATTAGAAGAGACAGGAAAAGCTTCTTGCACACCCTTGAATTAGTATAATAGTTGTTATAAATTAATACCAATGAGTTAAAATTTCTAGCCGCTTGCTGATGTCCCAGGGCTCCTCAAACAAAAAATTAAGTATGTAACAAAAATCAACAAGTGCAAAATGTAAAGTCCATATACTGACAGGTCAGTTTTGATAAATGCTCAAAGATGTTTTTGTCATGTTTTATCTGTCATATTATGTCATGAGTGTACGTCACACTACAGGAAAAATGGAGAAAAGGTGATATTTTCGCCATGAAATCAATCATTTTATGTTTACTTATTAACATTGTGTATGGGTGTAGGGGTGTATGGGTTCAGAAGTATTGACTGGGTAGACTACACTGCAGTTGAACTCTTAAGATTAGTTGCATTCCCCTTTTATGTGAAATTGTAACGTATTTATTAGCATAACCAGTGGAACTGCTCCATAAAGTGTACAGTGTCACTGGTCCTGATATTACCATATGTAAAAATGAAATCTGCCTGGCTGCAGTTGTGGCCTGATAAATGCGTGAGTGCGTTACGTGTTATGTAATGAAGGTCAAGTGGTTATCACTTGATGGACAGACAGAGTTCTGATAGGATTAGACTAATGTGCTGAGAGGCAGGGGAGGAAGGGGGGTTGAGCGACATATTATAGCCCACATTTAAAGATATGCATCAGCTCTAGTATATAAAACGTAGTCAAGATTAAGCACTGAATTATGCAGCAGAAATGTTCACTTCACTATACGTGAAACTGGAGTATGATAAGAGCATAATTACAGCCATCTGAAGGCAACCAGGGAATTGGTTTGCCTATATGGGGCGTGCCTGTTTTTTGTTGCTCACCATGGAGATGGATGTGTAATGTACAGTAATAAAGTGGCTTGCCCGCTCCCACCCACTTAGGAACAGATTGATCATCTCTTCTAGCTCTGTTATTCCAGGCTTGGAGTCCAGTGATGCAAATGTAGGAGTGTTTGATATCAGATTTACACCCAGCCTTCCTGTTTCTTTCTCTCTTTGTAAAAGCCAAATATTTCTTCATTGGTTTATGGATTTTCTGCAGCATTTTGCACTGCATGAAGCAGGATACAGAACATTGAAAAAATAAGGAAATGCAAGTAATAATAATAATAATAATAATAATAATAATGATCATCATCATCATCATCATCATCATCATCTTTATGTATAGAGCACCTTTCTAAAACAGGATTTGCAAAGTGCCTTACAGAAATAAAAACATACAACAGACAAAATACATTAAATACAAATAGAATCAGGAAAATAAAACTGAATTACAGAGAAACAGTGCAAAGACAAAAGCGCAAAAACACACAAAGAAATAAAAACATGCTAAAAAGCAACTCCATAGCTAATCTGATCTCCTCAGGCAGTGCATCCCAAAGTTATTAGATAGCTTTTTGATATGTATATTTGTGTTAAGTTGCTGCCATGAAGAAGTACAAGGGGTTGAAAAACCAACAGTCAGCCCTGTCTCCCAGATCCCATGTGCACAGTTAAGGAAAGCTCTTTAATCCCAGTGGCTTGCTGATCACTTGAGTGTCTTCCTCTTTGCTCTGTTCTCCCACATGCTCCCTGTAGTGTGTCATGCCTCCTGCACCCTCCATCTCCTCTATCAGTGCCAACTGCCGGTCAGATGCTGCCAGGCATGCTGAAAGACGCACAAGCCCTACGCTATCATCTTTATCAGCCCCTGCATGCAGACAAACAGTAGTTATTATTAACTGTGCTCCGCTAAGAGGATTGCTTCCTGCACTCTCAGCCTCCGCGCAGTTATTTAAAGGGAGCTTGCATCGCCGCCCACTGCCTGCCACAGCTTTAGAGAGAGAGAGAGAGAGAGAGAGAGAGAGAGAGGCTGGGAGAGTATGGAGGGGGCTGAGAGAGAGAGATAGAGATAGAAAGAAAGAGAGACGGCTGACAGCCAAGGACACAGGAGGAGGAGGGGTAGAGCAGTGGCAGTGTGTTTTCCTCTGAGTCTCGTCAGCGCCACAGCGTTGTGCGCGTCATAGAGAGGTGACAGCGGGCTCTACCTGCTGGTCCCAGCTCCACTGCTCCCGCTGCCACTGCTGCTGCTGCTGGAGGGAAATCACAACTAGAGGGGGGACACTCAACAGGGAGCTGCAGCCATGGCCAGCCAGCAGGACTCGGGCTTCTTTGAAATCAGCATCAAATCTCTGCTGAAATCATGGAGCGGCAGTGAGTAGCAGTTTACTTGTTTTGTGCTGTTGTGGTGATTGTTGTTGTTGTTATATTTGTCTCTCGGGGCTGATTGTGGCTGGCTTTCCACTGGGGATCTGACTTTGTAGCCTCTTCTTCCTGTTGTTTTCAATGGAGAGGACGTGATGTTGCAAGACGCTGAGCGTGATTTTGTTGTCCCTCGATGCGGGGAAAGTTGGAAATGTTTCACTTTGAGCAAAAAGGGCAGCTCACTTCTAAAGGCTTAAACTGTCTCATAGCAACAGCCAGAGCCATAACTCTGACCGCCTCGAAGCATCTACCGAGAAAGAGCTGCTCATTGGCCACAGGCCCTTAGCACGCCAGCCACTGGGGATGAGGGCACTCTCTCAGAGAAGTGCCACTCTGTTCATTTAGTTTAGTTAGCTGATGTGCAAGTTTAATCTGTGCTGATGGTAATTCAGCGTGTAATGTCTGCTGTTTTTGTTTTAGCCCCCAGCTTTATTGTGCTTTAGGTGAGTCTGCCACAGAGTCTAAATAGCTCCTATTATGTGCCAGGACACTGTAATAGGATTAGCGGAGGTTCAGCTTGGTTGCATGTCCTGTCCAGTGCTCACAGCTCCATTGCCTCCCATCATGCCCCATAAGGAAGACATGGGATACCTGTATGGGGTTTGGATTATATCATAATTCTGTTTAAAGTTATTTTATGAGAGGTTGATTTGTAAGCTGCACTTTCTATGGAAGTATATTGTAGAGAGATACAGAAATGTGGGAAAAAAAACACCTAACATAACCAGGAAGTAACACAGCTGGTTACAATCCGCTAGATTCCCATTCAGACAACTGAGATTACACCGTCAGATCTGTTAGTATTTTTATTCAGAAAGACTGCTAGCAAGTCAGCTGCACCGCTCAAGTATCATGATGACCCTTTTGTATTTGTTGAATCTGAATATAAAGGGATACCATAGGACATGCTGTCCCTGTCCACACACTGAGTGTTGTGCCATCTCCTGATGATGTTGCATAATCCTCAGAGTAGGTCATTTTGCTGATAAAGGCACAGACAGACATTGTATCAGCAGAGACCCACAGCTATGCTTTTAACTTTTTTCATTAAATGTGCGATCTCCTAATCTCATCTCTCCTCCAAACTTTGCCTCCATTTATACAGGCCGTCCTGCAATGCATCACAAGATGGCATCAGAGACAGCATAACTAATCAAAATTTATCTGAAAACACTTTTGTGTGGGATGCCAACTGCTGTGCAGGAAGTTGAAGGTAGCACCTATCTTGTAATTGTCAGCTCCATAACAAAGGAGTGATCATGTGTGAAATAGTGCGTTGAACTGTGACCAAATGCCTTTTTTTCTGCTGTTTATATTTGGGACTGAAAGGTAAATAAAGAGAAGGCCCTGAAGGCTTCATTACTCATAAGTCAACTCTGATACAAGACTGTGGACCTGCAGTGCAGAGCTAGTGCTGTGAGGCGTCAGGTCTGAATTTTTTTTTTTCCTCCACGCCTCTCAGGATGGTCCTTTGTCAGCCAATCAGAGCAGGAGATGAGCTGCAGTGAGCCAAGCACAGCGGTGATCTTTAATGACTGGTCAAACATGCTGTTGCCACATAGCCTCTGCCTTATCCTTATCTGCCTTATTCAAATTTTTTATTCATCATTTCACACCCATGCCAATTTTATCTTTTTTTGTTCCTTATCAGCCCCTTGGGATTTATTATTTATCATCTAAACTGTACATTTTTGATAACACTCTCTTTCCGTTCACTTCCATGTTTTATCTCTGTGCGAGTAAGTAAACTTGACTAAACCAAAGCTCCTATGTGAGGAGGCGGGACCTAAAACAAACAGCACAGCTTCACTCCGTTACTTTGCTCCCTCTCTTTGACGAGCTGAAAATAGGATTTTGACACCACCTTAAATTACAGAACGTATAGATGCATCATGTAACAGACGTACATTTTAGCAGGAGCTTATATAAATGGCCTCAAATGCTCTCACAGCAGGCAGGGAGCAGCAGTTTCCAGCATGATGTCAGTCCGCTAAAAGAGGACTGATGGTCAATAGTTTGAGACAGACGTTTTAATCTGCTTTTCACAGAGGTCTGTCATCACTCTCTCACTGTCTCCACTCACTCCCAGTCTTGTTCATTTTTTAAGGCAATGAAACTGAGCTTGAAACGTGATAATGTATTAGTATCAGGATTTTGCTGCTCCCTTGGCTCCAGCTGTTGCATCCTCTTTTGAGAAAATAGCTCAGCAGGCAAAGGCCCTGCAGTTGGTGAATATCAACTTTATTCTCAATAAAATAGCAGATAGACTAAGAGGAAATTGCCACTTCTGGGCTTTATAGTTACTGAATAAATCACCGTCTTGTCTCTGAAATCAGGGTCAATTGTTAATGACTGAATTAATCATTTGTAAGCTCTCGTGATTCATTCACTTTCATTTTCAGTATGGAAACACAGCCGTAGTGGCACATCTGGCCATTAACAGGGACTCCGGTTGTTCCCTTTAACCTAAAACTTAACGACCTAAAGCAGACAGAATTTTCCCCTGCATTACGTGACATGACGCAAACCTTTTTTATTAGCACTTACCTTCAGCGGAGCACCTAAGCACAATATCCCTTTATTCTCAGCCTGGGAGAAACGCTTGTTAATAATACAGGGGTGGAGGAGAGGATTAAATGATACACTGCAAAAAATCTCCATCTTAACAAGTCTTTTAGTTGTATATTCAGTCTTCAAAATGTATTTTTCTTAAAACAAGTGAAAAAATCTGTCAGTGGGATGAGATAATTCCACATGATTCCAATGCTAACCAACTTGTTTCCTGAATTTTCTTGAATTAAGAGTCATTTTCTTGATACTAGCGGGCTGATCTGCCTTTATCTTCCTTGTCTCAACATATTTATACTTCCTGAAACAATTAAACCTGCAGTGGAAACAAGTGGGGTTATTTCATCCCACTGGCAGATTTTTTTCACCTTTCAAAGATTTAAAAGCTGAATATGAGACTAAATGACTTGTAAAGGAGATATTTTTTGCAGTGTAGCCCAGTGTTTTGCCATTATAGAGCTTGCAGAGCCCACTACTCCCTCACAGAAGTGCAGTGTCAGTATTTCTCCCGGCAGCTGGACACAGTGCTCCTAAATGTCCTTGTTGACACTGGAATGTCGGGTCCAGTTAAGGAGGTCAGTGGTATCTACATATCCACCCACTCTGTTCACAAAGCACTCGAAACTGGTTGTTTACTCGGTGGGATAGTCTTTCTGGATGTGGATAGGGAACTGCATTCTTTTTCATGCATTTGTGTGTGTGTGTGAGTGTGTGCATGTGTGTCTCAGCATGTGTGCGCGACTGTGTAAAAGAGAGACGCTTGTTATCCTGTTTGCATTGTCCTCTAGGGAGCACCACCATGCTCTGGGAGTTTTCAGCATAGCGATGATGTAATGCACACTATGTGCCCGAGCCCCTTGTTTGCCGAGTCACATGTAGCGTCTCGGTCTTAGCTCAGCGCCCCGTTCCCAGAGCGAGAGAAAGCGCTTGACATCCACACTGGCTGCTTTCTTCACACCCCATCTCCAGCTAAAGTCATGTAACATGAGACCAATTCATTCAAATGAGACAAATGTGGATGTAGCTTCTACTTCCTCATATTTCATTAACCGTGGCGTGCTCTGTTCAGTGGCCTTGAGTGTGTTTGCATTTGCACACTGTTCCTGGGAAGTTGCACCCTCACATTCAGCTACGTAGAAATATTTCCCTTCAAAAATTTCAAGTGAATGCGCCATTTGAATTCTGCAGAAACTTGTCCTGTTGCAGCCTGTCTGGGCTTCAAGGGAAGTGCGCTGCAGCGGTGCCTGATAGAGAATGGTGTTTACACTCTGGTGGTCTGTGCCTCGTGCTTTGGGAGCGCAGAGGTGGAGGAAAGGGGAGGGCTGCTCTGTCAGTATAGTGTGTACCCCAGGATAAATATAGTCACACAACTATGCCACCATAGCATGTTAGACCTCATCACCGTGCCGTGCCTCAGCTAAAAATTCCTGCCTGACCTTCACTCTTGGAAGGCACCGGCTGGTCACAAGGCTAGAGCAAGCCACAGCAGAGGGGAGAGAGATCGACGTCTAGAGATTGCGTGGTCTTGGCTAGAAAACAATACTCTCACTTTTTAAAAACGCACCCGCCGTTGGCTAAGTGCAACATGGAAACTATGCCCAGGAGGACAGCTGACATACAAGACATGGACGTTGGTGGATTGTACTAGTGTGCGTTTGCCTTGACTCAGAACAACCCTGGATACCATATCCTCTTTCCCCACTATGGACGGAACGGCTGTATGCTGGAGCAAGGCCAGCGTGATCAGCTTTATCAAGGGCCTGGGTAGGTGCTGAGCGGCCATGGGTGAGGGAAGCATGTTCTGAAAGCCATGCCAGGTAGGCATACGTGCAGGGCATTCCCTGACAGGCGTGTATCACCATGCTCCATATGCTGGAGAGACCTGGCGAAGAGGACCTGTTTACCGATGCCAGACCTGCTCTTCTCTGCCCCAACGTGCAGCTTTGCCAGGGCTGCGTTTGAGTTCAGAGCAAATTTTTTTTAGAACGATTCAATTCGATTCAAGTTTGTAAATCACGATTCAAGCCAACGATTTGATTTGTGTAAGACTGTCCTTTTTACTCTGATATTTGAAAACAAAACAAAAAATCAGACAAAATTACTTCTGCATCATGTATTCTCAAAAAAAGTTGTAAATCACAGTATGTTGTTAGATCACAACAACTTAAGGTCTTGTTTTTTAAGAATCATGAATGATTTGATGATTCAAAGCATTACACATCAATTCAGGCTGAAATCAGAGCCAAATTGATGCAACTGAGTCGGCAGAATTCATAATCAATGCATCGTTTCAATGAATGAATCATTACAGCCCCACTGCATGCTCTAGCAGTGGCTGCTTAAAAATGCTGTACATAATTTTGCTTCACTCATGTCACTTTTTCAGCCACTGATGAGTCAAATCTAAATTCACCTGTCTGACTGAGCTGCTTTAACATTTGTATGCGTTCCCTTCAACCCTCAGTAAAGAAGAGTAATTATTTTGAGTAAAACTGGTTAAGCAGTTCATTAGAGGCTGTTGTCATCCTGTTCACCTTTGACCTGTGAGTAAACTGATGTTGTTGCTATTGGTCCTGCATTTGGCAGAGCACAGAAGTCATTTAAATGAATTAGCGCTTATCCGATTCGTCTGTTCGATTCATGCTGTAGGTCTTCGTCTTGTGGCAGCTTGCCTTTATGGTTTAAATTCATGGCTCTGGCTGGTTAAATGTGCTCTTATTTAAAAATGATTAATTGGATTTGGCCAAAAGCTGAAGTTCCAGTCAGTGTGATAATTAACAAAATGAATAGCTGCTTTTCAAAACTGTGTGAAGTTTCTTCTCGGTTTTGATGAAGTGTCATAGCTCTCAGATTACCCAACCCAGGGTAATCCAGTGATAATATTCTTTATTTTGTGTTCATGATAATTCAAGCATTCAACTGTTCACATTGTGGAGACATCTAAGGACAGTGACACTGTGCACAGTTATGCAACAAGACCAAGAAGATGTTGTATTTTGATACCCTGCCTTTAGGATCACTGCCAAACTTAATTTTTAAAAGGGATTTAAAAGCAATCATTGACATATTTTTAGACATAATTGCACAGCAAAAACCTGCTAAAAGCCCACCACAGAGTCTGGCGTGTGATAGGTGTCTTTGACAGATGTAATGTTTCCTGACACAGTTGAAGCTGCAGTTCAGGTTTGCTGCTGCGGATCTGCTTGCTGTCCAGTCACATTTATTTATTACGCATACACACAGAATGTGGCAGCTGAAGAAAATGTGGTTCTCATTTTGAGGCAGTAAGTCTAGTTTAGCTGTCCAAATGACTCTTTGAATATTTCATACAGATTTACAACAGTTCATGAGCTAGACATGCAGTTATGGGTTGTGGTGATTCAGGCAAATGAATGTTTTACACTTCTAATTAGATGTTTGTACACTGTTCTTTGCTATTTTTAGCACTTTCTGTTTAGAGGAATTAGAATATAACACTGAATTTTAACTTGTTAGTTAGGCTTTTATATGCTTAGACAAGCTACCAGCAATTAAATGTAGGCCACATCATAGCACTGGTTGAAGGATGGTCACATGCAGGAGATTTTTGCTTCCCTCAAAGGGCAGTGACATCTTTGGTGCAAAATGAAAACACCAGCTGTTGGCCATGGTGTTTTCACTTCCATATGCACTCTGAGCACTGTAGCATTCGGAAAGAAAGAGCAGAGTCGGGGCAAGCCGGTGCCCTTTGGACAATCTCCCTCAGGAATGTTCAACATGTTGGGAACTTTATGTCCATGTTTGGAAACTTCACAGTAACACCCTATTCGGTGATCTCTTTTTGTAAACAGATCCGTGGATGAATCCATCCTACACATGTGTGCTTGAATTGGCAAAGTTTTAAGTCAACGAAAATGTTTCCCAACCCTTGTTTTTTTGTGTGTGTCATTTCCACAGCCTCGCCCGTGGGGAACGGATACAGTAAACCCCCAATCCCTCCAGTCTGCTGTCCTCAGGGAGAGAAAGGTCCCCCAGCCATGATGCCTATCAGCATCGATCCAGAGAGCAAGCCGGGCGAATACGTCCTCAAGAGCCTGTTCGCCAACTTCACTACGCTGTCTGAGCGCAAGATTCGCATCATTATGGCTGAGCCGCTGGTGAGTCAGCAGAGTGTGGTGGACTGCATGATTACTCCTCTTTATGTCTTGTGGTTGCTCCGATTCTCTCTGTAAGCAAGAAAACGGTATAGTGCATGACTGCTGACATTGTTTTGCTATAGAGGATGACACAAAAGCAAAACAAAATAGCATTGGTTCTGCCAGGGGGAAGTGAGGTTATGACATCAGTACTTCCTAAGAAAGTCAGGCAGGAAACCAGGAATGCGAGTCTACGGTTGCTGATCTAATACCAGTGAATTACACATTGTCAAAGCATGACCTTTAGGCACTTAAAAATAACTGCTGACATACTGAAGAACACCTGTGTGATTATCACATGGTCCTTAATTGAAGCAGAGCTGCCTCTGATGTAAAACTGTGAAGGAGGCTACTGTCCTGAAGGCTCTACCTCTGCAGACAGCCAGTGTGTCACCCGATTCAAGACTCGTATTTTCTGTGAGAAGCAGACAGCCATCGTCTGCGCCCTGCTAATGAAACTCAGCGCTGATATGTTACTGTCAGGGCCTCGGGCGTACAACTGAGTTTCAGCTACAGAGGGGAAGGTGTTAAACACCTTGTCATGTTAAATTGCTGTCAGCTGAAGGGCCTGGTAGGTCTGTCCCATCAGCGCAGTACAAAGAAACAGCCTGGGGACAGAGTTTGAGTCAACATCATACTGCATGTTCCTTTGTTACAAGCTTTTAATATATAAAAAGGCACCTCTCTAATAAGCTTGGCTCTGGGTGATGTTATAATGGTAGTTTAGTTTAGTTTTTTTCTGCCATATATGGCCTGCAAGAGTCAGCATAAGGCCAATCAGAGAGTGAGACGTTTCATTCCTCTATACTTGAGCGCTATGAAATTTTTGATAAACAATCGGCAGTGATGTGGGTATGACGCCCAGCAGGTAGAGGCAAACAACAGAACAGCTAAGACAACCTAATAAGTTCAGAAAATTGCATCTCTTCACTGTAATGCAGCGCTAAAAACAGGGAAAAGACAACACTAGTGTCATATCGCAATATTACAATATCCAAAATCTCAGACAACATTGAGTCTCATATCACGATATCCAATATAATATCGATATATCGCCCAGCCTTAGTGGCATGGGTACTTTTTTCAAGGTACTGTCACCTTTCATGCACTGTAGCCTGCCACACACACACACACACACACACACACACCAAATTGTTATTTGGCAACAGCCTGGTCAGTATTAGGTAAATCGCATTATCTGTATTTGATGTCATACTCAGTATTTATGGAAATTATTTATAAGGCCTTTCAGTTAGGACTTAAAATTTATGTGGTGGACTGTGAGGGTAACTGGCAAGAAATACAGAGTGTGTGTTGGCGGTCGGTATTGGTACAGTGGCTTGCGGTTGTGGCAGAAAATGGTGTGGGTGCAGAACAAAAGCAGCAAGAGAAGCGGGTGTGTTTTAAAAAAAAGAGACAAAAATAAACACAGGCCTGTGAGACCCTGTACTATGAAAGTTTGTCATGGTCTGGTTGAACAAAAATCATTTTGACCATTAATCATCAATACGTCCTTCCCAATACTAGAAACCAGAGCCAAGACTTTGTAGAGTATGTAAATAAGGAGAAAAAAATCCTGGAGTTGTTCCACTTGAATGGCATACAAACACTGTGACCATGTTAACAGGAACTAGGGGGATTTTATGAGAATAAAGACTCTCTAGCGAATCAGTGTTAGTCGTGCACTGAAATGAAGCTCATTTTGTTGGTAAAACTCAAATATTTCCTTTTTTCTGATTCATTGTCCGTGGAGCTGTTCCAGGTTTGGTCTCTTGAACATATCACAGATCAGAGCTGTGGTTTCTGTTTGGAACAAAGCTGTCCATCATTGGCAAGATTAATAATTATTTGATCAGACTTCACAGCATTACTGCTCTACTGGAAAATGATCAGTGCAGGTGTGAGTGAAGCCCCATAGGTTTTGCTTTCACATTTAATTGAACTCAAAGTATCTGCTTGTTGCTGGATTCATCAAACAGACGTGTGGACTGGCATCGTCGTCCTCACTGGAGAAAAACTGCTTCATTGTTCAGCAGAGCGGAATCAAGTCACATTGTTCTGTTAGGTTTGAAAGGTTGAAAACAATGTTGGTCCAGCCATCAGACTTTGAAATTAGAGCAGCGTCGAACATGTAGCAATCCAAACATGTTCCCAAAATGCCTGACATTTTGAAAAGGGAAATCAATACTTTTACTTTTATCAAAGTTTTAAGGCACATGAACATTTCAAAACTTAAACCACAGGTATGGGATTCCCTCATGTTTGCAGCCATATTTATTGAAATCTATTCTATTGGGAACTTACTGATCACTGAAAATAATAGATAAAATGAAAATCTGGCAATAAAGTCTTTAAATCTTTTTTTTTTTCCGTCCAGAGGGATTAGCTCGGCCAACAGCAGTTTTCATAAATGCATTCAGGTTTTAATTTCCTCTGTTAGATGGTCTGAATTAAACCAATTTTTTGAAAGTATTTAAGGGCATATAGGTATAGGATTTGCTCATGTTTGCCAGCATTTTTACTGAAGTCTATTGGGAACTTATTGATAACTGAAAAATTAGATAAAAGCTTTGGTCCAGTTTGGTCAGCAGCAGTTGTCATAAATAATTCTGTCAACAGACAGATGAGGAAGAGCTTGTGTGAGTTAACGTAGACGCCACTCACCACCTGCTCACAGGCCTACATTAGTATCTTACCAAGTGCTGCTGAAAGTCAACTAAAAATGAACAACTAATCCATCTTACCAAGAAGAGCAGGTCACCTTAAACGTGACCTGCTCACATTGCATTGTTTTGAAGATCAATTAGCTACCTGTCTGTGTGGTTTGAACATGTATGACGTACTGTCATTGCTGGGTTTGCTGCTGGCCTTTAATCAGCGTGGTGGTTACGGACATGCAGTCTTCAGATCTGGGGAATGCGATTGTCAGGAAGCTGTTAGTCATTGGCCTTGGTCCACAGGGAAGTGTTAATTACCACAGGGAAAGTGTGCAACCCCTCCTCTCTGTGTGCACCTCTCCAGAAATGTCTGTAGGGAGGATGTTGCTCTCTTTGTTTTTCCTATCAATGGAAAACTGGCTGAGTCATTTATTCGAGCCCTGCCTTGTAGTTACTGGCATGCAGTCCTGCCCATGCTCATCATTTTAGCTGAATTTGTTTTAGCTCAATGAACTGTAGACGGGATTAATTAATCAAACAAAAGAACAAAAGAAATAAAGTCTGTACAATAATGTGAGAGGAGCGGTTAAGAGCTGATTTATTACTAATAGCACACAATATCAAAGCAAAAAATTAATTCACCCAAAAACCTGTTGAGTGATTGACAATGAGCGATGGTGCTGTATCAGCTGCCACCGAGGGCAGCGAAATCCCTTAAACCCCAACAGGGCATGGAGCGTGGACTCTGCTGTCGTTTTTAGCACAGATGGGTTTCTCAGATGCAAGCATTTGTCTAAAAAACTAAAAGGTTCATTAGCACAGAGGCTTAGCTGGCACTCCAGCTGTATCAGAGAGCAACATTACCATCAGCCCCTGCAATGTCAGTGTCACACACGGCAGATATTTTGTTATATGGGTTGAATCATCAAGTAAGTGATGTGCTGTCCTGTCAGCAGAGTGATGCATCTGAAAGCACAAAGTGAGCACCAGGTTGGGGGATATTTACAGTGGCAGATTATGGGGTAATTGTAGCACACCTGGATACAGGTGAACATACTCGTACCCACACTAATAAATCTTACTATTTTACATTTTTCACAATTTTTATGAGGCTCTTAACTTGATTATTAGTCAATATTAACTATAAGTTTTTAATGGGATTGTTTGTCTCAACAAAGGTTAAATCCATATATTGGTTTGCCATTATATGATTGATACTAGCCTATCAATCAATATTAGATATTGGCCAGTCAGTGTTATCCACTACTGATGTAATGGAAGTTCCTCATTGACCACATCTCCATTAAAAGTTGGTAAAATCTGCAGTTATTTTATGTTCTTTGCACATTTTATTACAAATATTATTCCTCAATAATTCATATTTTTTTAAATAATGTAATCATTTAAAGTTACTGATGTATACCAGAGTTTCCCCTACCGTTGAATGGGTGTGATGGGTCACCCAGAATTTCATTAGTCTGCATTTCAGAGGCGAGTTTTAGTGTCACATGATGGTCCAAATGCTCTTTGAGAGGCTTTTCCACTCTGCTAAGAATACATTTTTTCAGGAGGCATTTGAGTAATCTTTTGACAGGAAAGTTACCAAACATAAAGACAGTGATAATCGGTACAAAATGCCAGCTATCACAAACTTCAGTCCAAACATGCCTGTATCGGTACTGGACTGGAAAAGTCTCAAACAAAGGTTTGCTATAAAGTTGCGAACAAGGTTTATAAGAATATACTGTCGGTGTTCAGGAACAGAAGGCACTGCTTCAGCTGAAAACTGGTAGCACACTCTTATTTAAAGCCAGATAACACAATTTACAGTATAAACCCTGACTACAAGATTCATAAAACTATAGTCTTTAGCTTTCATTTGCTTTCATGTGTTGTAGTATTGTTTAGTTAAGACTCATTTGGACATATGCCTACAATAGAGACACACTGTGTGTACATTTATTATCAGACATTTGAAAAATAAAAGGGCTTAGGTAAATATATTTTCTAACAATGAAAATTACATGGGGCATTTTTCAGACATTGTATGCTGTGTGTTTACTGTAAATTACCCACCTTTTCAAGCATTTCTCAAACATTTCTTTTATGGATTTGTACTGACCAATTAGAATGGCCAATACAACCAACCTTCATTCACTTGTAAACAGGATGTGCCACTATGAACTGAAACAGCAGCTAAGAAACCATCCTGACAGCAGGAGAAAAGTGGGTTGCGCCCAAATCCCTAATGAAAGGCATTATCCCAGAATACTGTAATAATGTGAGCCCTCATTAATATCCCATTTCTAATATCTGAGCCAGCCTGCTCATGCCTGGCATCAAACTGATTGATGGGTCTCTCATTTCTGCTGGGCTGTTAGTTACTTTTCAGAAATATTCCATGCTCTTCTGGTAGGGCGGACAGAGTTATGGAGCAAATCCCAGAGAACTTCGCCCGTTCGGATTTGAATGAAAATGAATGTCTGCACAGATTGTAATATCCCTGATTTTTGTGTTTGCAGGAAAAGCCATTAACAAAGTCACTGCAGAGGGGTGAAGATCCTCAGTTTGACCAAGTAAGTGCTTTAAAATTCAGTGGATTAGGATTAACAGGAAAAAAAGCATACATTGAAAAGGCAAAAAAAGAAAGAATACACTTACTGTATTTTTTGTGTGTGTGTGTGTTTTATTTTCACCATGTAAAATGACATTTGATTAAAGACAAATGTGATGTCTGCCTTTCATCACACATCTCTAAATATTACATATTATTATAACCTGCAATTGGCCTTTTTACAGAGATGCGATTACTTAAAAAGACAAATATTTGTACCTCTGAACTGTTTCAGTGCTCCTTCATATGAACAACTACACAAGTTCCTTTTCACATCCTAAATACTGCCCTAGTATGATGCACTATAACATTACATGAAAGGGCTGATGGGTGAAAGCCCTGCTCACATCCCCAAAAAGGTCTTTCAGAGCCAGTCAAGGGCAGGAGTGTTTACCTAGAGCGCTGGCACTGGATCTGCACTAGGTGTGTCCAGCAGGTCTGCGGCTCTGCAGAGAAGGCCCTTTCACTGCCACAGGGGTGTGTTTGTGCTGCTGCTTGAGGCCATTCAGCAGCCACACAGAGCTAGGATTCTTCTCCGGAGCCGTGCTGAATGAAGGGCTCGCTGTGTTCCCTGGTCTGACCAGACCCTCCTCCCTTCCTGTGTACCCGGCCCGTCCCGCCTTTCCTTCCTTCCCTCTCCCTCCCCAAGACAGGCAGAGGCCACCCCATGGGCACCTTGTTTCTCCACACAGTCCCAGAGAGGATGTTTCTCCCTTCTCCCGTTATTTCTCTCCCTCTTTTAGCCTTGGATTTTTCAAACAAGCTCCCCTCCCCAGCCTCAGCACATTAATTACAAGAAATGTGAAGGCCAATGCAAATAAACCCTACATAAATGCTGTAATAAATTCTTCAAAGCTGCCGCAACAAATAAACAAAGAAAACAGTGATAGTTATCTGTTTTTTTTTGGTATGGTAATTGACAAATATGAATATACATTTGCACAATGTATGTCTTGTTCTTTCAGTTGATAAGCACCATGAGCTCCTTGGCTGAGTACTGCCTCCCCTCCATCCTGCGCACTTTGTTCGACTGGTACAAGAGACAGAACGGACTGGAGGAGGAGCTACATGAGTACCGACCGAGAGCGAACACCAAGTCCAAAAAGTGAGGTTCAATAAATTAATTTCCTGCATGTCACAACATGTCGTAGATAAAAAGTGAAAACAATGGAGGACATCAGGAAGCATTTGAAAATGTTATGATAAACGCTGGCAACCAGCATGTCGGATTCTGACAAACCAGTTGCTCTTGTTTTGTTTATCTTCTCTCTCTCTTACAGTGATGAACAGCAGAAAGATTATCTACTTGAACGGAGAGATTTGGCTATCGACTTCATCTTCTCTCTTGTACTTATAGAAGTTTTAAAACAGGTGACTACATTTCACTCCGTGTTTATTTAGCCCTGTAATAGGCAAAGGAGTGACTCATACTTCTATACCTTTTGACTAGTTATTTGACTACCTCTGAGACATAAACCCACCATGGGAGGTATTTGAATATACATTAACTTAAATTTTCACACTCTCTTTCCTCAAAACTAGATGCCGCTCCATCCAGTCCTTGACAATTTGGTCAATGAAGTTATTAACTTGGCCTTTAAGCACTTTAGATACAAAGAGGGGTAAGCTTTGTCTTATATATAGATATTTTCATTTATGTTTTTTCCTGTCATTTTTCTTCATTCACTTACATTGTGTTTTCCACAGATATCATGGTCCTAACACTGGAAACATGCACACTGTAGCAGACCTCTATGCAGAAGTCATCGGAGTATTAGCCCAGTCCAAGTAAGTTGCCAAGTTTCAACAAAAACACTGCATCAACGCAAGACAATTTTATAAATGGTCATTAATGAGGAAAGAACCACATTAGATTTACAATTGAACTTCATCTAGAATAATAATGCTATTGAATGTTACCGTTATTTACCACAATTATGACTCTGCGTCCATTTTCATTGTCTCTTAAAAGTTTTTATTCACGGGTCTGTTGTGGTTTGGTATCGTGCCACATGATGATGGTGTGTTACCATTCCTCGTGCCTTTCAGTAAAACATTCCCTGGTTCAAGAGACTGGAACATAATGTAGGGACACACACTTTTGGACAAGTCCCCCTCACACCAAACTAGGACTGGAAATTGATGTCTGTTTATTTGAAGTTTTCAGATCATTGCAGCAAGGAACAAACCCTTAAAATAGAGATAGGGTCGGTGAGCAGTGCGCATACCTCCTTTCCAAAGTGCTCTCTGCTTAATTTCCTGCAAGAGATGCTTCACTGAGAGGCTTTTACAGAGATCTTGGGACAGCAGAGGTCAAGAGTTTCACCGTAAACTAACTGCATTTTGAAATGATTCTGAGAAAATTCATAATGATATTTGCAATGTCTGCAGAAGGATTGATGCTGTTTTAATGAAGTTTAGGAAATGCGGTTTCTCAGCTGCTGTCAGTGGAAACAATTGGCCCTCACATGACGGAGTGCAGCTCATTCAAGATGCAGTAATGGCTGTATTCAGTTTCTTACAAGCACAGTGCGAACCAACAGGGAAGAGGTTAAGGGATGCTCACATGGGCTCCCGTGATGAATTACCTTCTAAATTTAGACCAACAGAAGAATCCCATCTCTGGTTCAATTTGGGCAAGGGATCAGGTGCTAGACAAGCAGTTTATCTTTTGGCACAGACTCGCAGTCTGCATACAGAGGGCAAGATGAGGACAATATTCTTAGGAGGCGTGTCGTCGCCTTATCCTCCCTGCATCACAGCCTTGTGAGACGTCTCCATTTTGGATTCATAATGGATGAGTGCAGGCACTTCGGAAGTGCTGTTTTGGGATTTGTCTCACTGAGCTGTGCAGGCACCTCTTTATATAGCAACTCATCTAGTTCTTCTTTTTTTTTTTTCCTCAGGTTTCCTGCTGTGAAGAAGAAGTTCATGACCGAGCTAAAGGAGCTGCGGCAGAAAGAGCAGAGTCCCTACGTAGTCCAGAGTACCATAAGTCTCATCATGGGGGTCAAGTTCTTCAGAGTCAAGATGTATCCTGTCGAGGATTTTGAAGCCTCTTTTCAGTTCATGCAGGTACAACGGACTTCAGTGGCTGAATGATATTTCAGTTCCTTGGATGTGTTCGAAATGATCATCAATTTCTATGTACAACAGAAATGTTAACTTCACAAACTTCACTTCCTTAACATTCCCCGATATATCAAAAATCCACTTTGTGTGACAGTAGATATGAGCGCACTGATGTTTATATTACTGCTGACTCTCATGATTCCTTGCTTTTCTTTTGGTTGGCTTTCTATAGCCTGGTTTAATGGCATATCCAAATCAGTTTAAAGCAAATATTTCTGGTGATTTTTTTTTTGTTTGTTTTGATGAATAAGAGAATCAGCAGTGTGGAGACATTTGTAAATAAACCAAATTAAATAAATTACAAAGTGAAAATTAAATAAAACATGATCCTCTTACTAATGTCAGGAATCCCTTTATGCTTTGCCAGAAAGTTTGTGTATGACATTCAGTTTTGAATCAGCCAAAGCCATTTACCTCTTCAGGTCTTTCCCTGGGACTCTTGATGTATAGTTTTCTTCTGTGTTAAGTCATTTTCTCCCCTCCTCTTTGCAGGAGTGTGCCCAGTATTTCCTGGAAGTTAAAGACAAGGACATTAAGCATGCCTTGGCGGGCCTCTTCGTAGAAATTTTGGTTCCTGTTGCAGCAGTAAGTTTTCTTGGAGTTCAGATAAATGTTGCATGGATTACTGAGTCTTTCTGTCATTTTGTTGGGAAAAGAGTACGACCCTTGAAGGAGTGGTATCTTGTCATGTGACTGTGTGTGATGTTGTCTTAGGCTGTGAAGAACGAGGTGAATGTACCCTGTCTGAGGAACTTTGTGGAGAGTTTGTACGACACAACCCTGGACTTGTCCTCCAGAAAGAAGCACTCACTGGTGAGCAGGAAAAAAAAAGGACACAAATTGTACTGCTTGTTTGTTTTTGTACCCCCCTGCTGTCACTCTGACAGCTTCTGCTGCACGCTTACATTGCTTGGATGCCTGTGGTCTCTGTGAATCCTCAAGCATTTCAAGGTCACTCTTGTGTAATGTTCCCTTTCGGCGTCAGTGTCCACACGAGGAACAATCCACAAGGGAGGACAGGCAGCCGTTTCAAAGCAGAGAAAGAACACGTTAGCTATGCAGCACAAATTAAGTGTATGTGATGCGCATTGGCCCTACAGTATCTTCGTTTAGCATTCCACCGTAGCAGTTCACAGCGAGGTGGAAAGACAACAGCCCTTATGAAACAGCAATTTGCACTTAAGAGAAGGCCCTGCATTCCCCTGAGGCAGAGATTGTGGCAGCAAACCGCATTTTATGGGAGCTGCATTGTCAGTGAAATCATGAAAAATGAAGAGAGCCTCACTTAAAAATAAACCTGCTTTTAGTGTACATGCAGATATAATTCATGCGCAAAACACCCTTAAATATCATATGTATACATTGTAAAGGTTCAATCTTATGCATTTTCTTTGCCTGTAGGGAACTTTTATAAAAATGTACCTTATGACAAGTGTAAATCCCCACCCACAGGCTTTTTACCCGCTGGTGACGTGCCTGCTGTGTGTCAGCCAGAAACAATTCTTCCTCAACAGATGGCACGTTTTCCTCAACAACTGCCTCTCCAATCTCAAGGTAATGTAACCCAGAAACCCAAACTCAGATCAGGGTGGGGGAGTCTCTGGATGCATGAAGGTAGCGTGAGTGTGCATCCCTGTCGGACATAATATTTGTCAGCATGACAGCTGACCAACAGAGTCACTAGAGGCATGCTAACCTTTGTCATTTTGGTATTTTATTGTCTGCATGGCATGACAAGAGTACTCTGACTGCTTCAGGCAGTAATTATCCTCGATTATCGTTGTCATTAAATATGTCAGCATAATTATAATGATAATCTCTGTAATCATGTAATTATGTTGTAGTCATTTTTTGGGGTTAAAGCATTTCACTTGTTGCAAATTATCTTTTTGTGTATTTATCCTTGATTTTCCAAATGGATTCACTTCCAGAGTAAAGATCCTAAAATGGCCCGAGTTGCACTGGAGTCCCTGTATCGTCTGTTATGGGTCTACATGATCAGGATCAAGTGTGAGAGCAACACTGCAACACAGGGGTAAATATTTTCACTCTTTACATAACTTAGTTATCTGTCATATCACAGTTTCATGGTGGTCTCTCAATTGATATGAAGTCAAATCCATTTACAAGATGTGTGTCAAAACCAGGGCAGGGCATTGGCAAGGACCTCATGATATAATACGTATCACAATACATGGGTCATGATACGATTTGTATCACAATATATTGCAATAATCTACATCTCTCCTTATTGGCTCTATTTTTATTTTAGTAGATATGGAAAAAGGGGAATGCTCTGTTCTGTATGTACATGCACAGGCGTGGGGGTCAGGCCAGACCAGATTAACTGTGCTGGTGGCCTAGAGGTTTACCATCAGCTCACAGACTTGATTACGAGCCTTGAGCCCACTTGAGGAATCACAAACAGGTCAAGCCAGACTTTTCACACGTGTTAATTGGGTCCAAAATAAACTTCTCTTAAAATAAGCCTCTTTTCAAGAAATGTGACATCAGGGTTGCCTGTAAAAAAAACAGGCCAGATTCTTACAGTATTCTGTGTCAGTTCAGTTTATATACATAACTCCAACTTTTAAATGGGCGTTTAAATTTGCAAAGTATTTTTATACGCTATGTGTTTTTTCCCCCTGTCCACAGTCGGCTCAACACCATTGTTACGACCCTTTTCCCCAAAGGATCACGCAGTGTGGTACCGAGAGACATGCCGCTCAATATCTTTGTCAAAATCATCCAGTTTATTGCACAGGTAAGCAGGAAGATGTGGTATTCTGTCAGCAAAAGTCACACCACGACATGTTATCACAGTAAACACAATTATCTTTTTTTCTCTTCTTTCATTACAGGAAAGACTTGATTTTGCCATGAAAGAGATTATCTTTGACCTTCTTTGTGTTGGAAAACCTGCAAAAGCCTTTAGTCTTAATCCCGAGGTACATTCTATTTACATTCACCTTTATTGTGTGTTTAGAGAGCAAATGGTAAATGAGAACATTTGCTTTGATTCGCAGAGGGTTACTATGTAGGTTTCCCAGTTCATGGGAAAATAAAGACGACTGTGTCTGACTTTGTGTTTACATTCTGCCTTAATCGGCTGTGACATGGGTTTTTTGTTGTAATATAATGATAATATTGAGAAGAGAAACTGTTACTTTATCTTTTTTTATTTTGAAAAGCACTGCGTTCAGTCATACGTGTCTAAGCCAAATTTTTCTTTGTCATTTTCAAAGAAAAATATGGACGCTGCTTCCAAAAATCACTCAACGTTACTTACTGACATCTATAACTTATAACATAGGTTTTCCCAAAGGATAGCAAATAACTGTCACATTAAAAAATCAATCACCAGATTAAATCACAATACAGAAAGGAAACAGAGAGTGAGGTCAGACTTGGGACTTGCAGATGTTTGCTTCCTGTGATGACTCTGTGTTATAAATAAAGCAAGTGTAGATTTCTAGTAATAGTGTAGTCTTTAAAATTACATGATAGAACCTGTTGTTACTATATAAAGTTTCTTGTGTGAAATACAATCTCTTCAGATTTGATACTTAAGTGTATAAATGTCATATAAAGTCAGATATGGACTTATAACCACAGGGCACACAGCTACAGTAGATACACAGCCTCTATCTCTGCCAAGCCTAGCAGCAACAAAATGAGTCAAAAAGGGGCACTTGCAGAGAACATCCAACTGTTGCTAGGTAACTTTATCTCTTGTAACTGTAGCTTCTGCAGGTACAATTGATTTTCTCTGCTGAAGCTGTTTTCAGTTTCACTGTCAAAATGCCATTGGGATTAATAATGCATTCATAATAAAACTAAAGTTATCATTTTCTGACATATAAGCCTTTGGAAATTGGTGAGAAAAAAATTAATCCAGAAGAGGCAGAAAATAGAGTAAAGTACTACTCAAACAAACTTAAACATGTTCCCTCTAGTAGAACAGAGCTTTGGCAATACTGCATGCGGTCTTTATAGATTGGTGCATCTGACTTTTACACACTTTGTACCACTAAATGTACAGTAAAGTAACAGCAATGTTTCTGCTCAGAGAATGAATATTGGTCTGAGAGCATTCCTGGTCATCGCTGACAAACTGCAGCAGAAGGATGGCGAGCCTCCCATGCCTAACACTGGTTGCACTTTGCCCTCTGGGAACACGCTCCGAGTGAAGAAGACCTACCTAAGCAAAACTCTGACAGATGACGAGGCCAAAGTCATCGGTGAGTGAGACAAACTGTATTCAGCAACCTTGAAAAAGTCAGGCGCAAAGTCTCACAAAACTTTGACAACTTTAGCATCAGGAAATGTGCAGATGAATAAGAGCGATGCCTGTTTTTCCTGTCATCTTTTCTAGGCATGTCACAGTATTATTTTCAAGTCCGGAAGGCTATTGACAACATCCTCAGACACCTGGATAAGGAGGTGGGACGCTGCATGATGATGACTAATGTTCAGATGTTGAACAAGGAGCCTGAGGACATGATCACGTAAGTGTGGGATTCATCTCTGTCTCTGTCATCCTGACTGCCAACACAGTTCAAGCTGGCAAAACTCCTGAGTGACTCATAAGCACAGAATTGAATGCATTCCAACGGTCTCCTGGGAATTTACTCAGCATGACATCGTAATGATTTATCACAGTGCTTGCTCTGCAGAACAGTTTAGCATATTTAAACCTGTGTAATTAAGAAAATGAAAGGAATGAAGTATTTTGCACCTGAACTTGACATTTTTACTCCTGCAGGGGTGAAAGGAAGCCCAAGATTGACTTGTTCAGGACTTGTGTTGCTGCCATCCCTCGCATCCTGCCTGATGGGATGTCCAAGCCAGAGCTGATAGACCTGCTCTCTCGGTGAGTATTTCGACAAGCACGCCTCAGTAGATCGTTCATTATATTGCTCAAAACTTCCTTTTAAATGACACTTCTCACTCAACACAAGCTGGAGCCCTGGTGCGTGCGCACACACACACACACACACACACACACACACACACACACACATACACATACGTGAGATTATTATATGTCTAAATAGATGACTTGGAAAGTTAAGAACCTTTCCAAACTTTTGGACAGACTTTGGAGTACCAGCCAGGTTTAAAGCCTGAGTTTCCTGCCAGCCTGGTTTAATGTTTTCAGCTCAGTGCTTTATTGGTTATATAATGATTTTATGTAATGGACATCATTTCCTAGGCATGGCATTGCAGTGAGGTGTAATAGGGAAGAAACAATTTAAACTATATAGCCCACACTTTAATTTTTATTTTTAGGTTTAGTTTTTCTTATGAAGACTTGGAATCACCTAGGGAAGGCTTAATGCACATGTAATGTTTATTCCACACCCTATTAACTAGGAACATAGCAAGATATGTTATCCTTTAAAATATGATTTAAAGAAATGTGAGAAAAATGTGATTTAAAGAAATACATTGATACATTTGCACTTCAGCTGGTTAAGGATGTTACACGATATAAAACTGCTGCATTTGCCCTTCAGCTTCTCTTAAAGGACTTTAAGCACTGTTTGCATCCTCCACTGAAACTAAAAGGCACACTTAGCTGCATGCTAGGTATTCTTATATCCTCAAGGCATTCTTTTCATTAATGGTGATCCAAACATGCACACACGCTGTGATTTTAGTTAATATCAAATACCACGATTCCACACTTTGCAAACTTCCTCTTCAGTCTCACTTTCTGTGTTGAGTTTGCATAAAGAGCATAAATTTTGGGTCGCCTTATTCCCTGGAAAAAAACTAAAGAAAAAAAAACGGACTAATTACGATGGCTATTTGTTGCTTCTCACCACTTATAAGCCAATATTAATAATGCACTAATGCATTATATTAATTGCCAGATTGTACTGATAGCTGTCTGAAAGAAATTGTAATTGAAGTGTGGCCTTCCTGCCTGCTCCTCTCCAGAGATATAAGTTTGTCTTTCAACTCCACAAGATAAAATTGTGTGGAACGAATGTTGTTAG
Organism: Neoniphon sammara; assembly: GCA_900302535.1. NCBI lineage: Eukaryota > Metazoa > Chordata > Actinopteri > Holocentriformes > Holocentridae > Neoniphon > Neoniphon sammara. Next base: position 59,657 of record OMKZ01042678.1, read on the forward strand.
TGAGGTGAGACACTTTATAGTCTAGTTTAATAATCAGCAGGCGTCTTGTAGATGGACAAAAGAAGTTCATCAGTGCAGCGTGGATCTGCATGCTGTTATCAGACTTGAATGACCTCTGCGATAGATATAATTTTTGCATTATGGAAATCGCCTATCATATAATCTTCAGGCTAGATTAATCTGAAATTAAATCTGCTTGCTGTTGTAAATGGCAGACTTACATTTCTATGCCTGATGCTCTTTGTCACTGTGAACTTATAATTTCCTCATTTCTTCAGTGTGTCTTTGTGTTCATGCCTGTTGGTAAACTTGCACTTATCAAGAATATTTGTTTTTATTTGTCCTTTTTGCCAGGTTGACAATCCACATGGACGATGAGCTGCGACTCATAGCCCAGAATTCCCTGCAGAGTCTTTTGGTGGATTTCTCAGACTGGCGTGACGATGTCCTGTTTGGCTACACTAACTTCCTGCTGCGTGAGGTCCAGGACACCCACCAGGGAATGCTGGATACATCTCTCAAACTGCTGCTGCAGCTGCTCACACAGTGGAAACTAACACTGGCCACTCCAGGGAAGAGCTACGATACTGCTAAGGTACAGCAGCCTTAAATATGAATATCACTGCTGTCAGGTGGAAACCTCCAGCTTTGGTGATTTTTTGTTTTAACTTCAATTCAACTCAAAAATGCTCAGTAATCAAGCTAAAAACAAGCTGGTTTTTCTTAGTTTCTGAAAAGTTGACATTTAAAAATAAGATTTTTACCCAACCACAGTGATATTTATTAAATTTAATTTAATTAACTAGCTGCCCATCAGATTTAATCACTAAAGCTGCTAGTTGTTGTTAGTAGTTTTTTAATAGACTGAAATACCAAGACAGACTTTTCAAACTTTTCATTTTGATTTTTGATTAAAAAGAAGACCCAAGTAAAATTCAAAATACCAAGGTATCATTTTAAGCATTTAACCTGATGCAATAAATACAAAAAAATCCTCCAGTATTTGACTGTGATGTTTGTATTATAGCTGCTGCAGACGAGTTCGAGTCACAGGATACCTGCAGAGCGAAGCCCGCACTCCACCGTGCTGCACGCTGTGGAGGGACTGGCTCTGGTGCTGCTCTGCTCCTGTCAGCTGAGCACCCGCAGGCTCGCCATCGCCATCCTGAAGGAGATACGCAGTCTTTTTGTGACGATCGGACAGTCTGAGGTAATAGTGGGGGAAAACACATAAAAAAACAGTAGAGAAAATAGGAGAATGTGATAATTGAGGTCACACTGCAGCGCCAAATGTTTCACCTGATTTTGTATTTCATCAACTGCAGGATGATGATAAACCGATGATTGAGGTTATGGACCAGCTCAGCCCGATAATCCTGGAAAGTTTTGTCAATGTGGCAGTTTCTGACACAGTAAGTTGTTTTCAGTTTGATTCTATCACTTAATTCCCATAAACTGGGTGACAAAAAGTCTTCCTATAAACTGGATGCCTTTAGTTTTGGGGGGGATTTGTCTTGGATTTTGTTCATGCTGTATAATCAAATTTGATTCAGCTTCTACATAGAGACAGCTGATTAGTTGAGTCTTCTCCACAGATTTAAGATACTTTGGCCAACAGGCTTTGTCAGCTTTCATTGATCAGTTTAGATGTGTTGTAAAAATTAGCTTCAGCAAACACCCGCTGCTTGTATTGACTCAGCAACAGGAACACTGTACAACGTAAGTTATTTAACATGTAAAACTGAATTAACATCTGGAGCTGCACAGCTGGTGGCGATTAGACTTCCCTCATTTATGTAATAATCAAGCTGACAGCATGACATTGAGAAAAAATGTATTGAGTAACAGGTTAAAGCAGTATTGGACTTTGCAAAATTAGATTTGCATTTCAGTATATATCCTGTTCAGAACTGTGGTTTCCCCATACGTTTCTCCCCTTTAAATAACTGTTAACTCTTCCAGACCATGAGAATGAACAGGCTGAGGGATGAAATTATTCTAATTGGATGTTCGTGTCAGACATGACCCATAACCTTTGCCCCCTGACCCTTGACCCCTGCTGTGTAACCTCATGCTCTCCCCAGGCCACCATGCCAACGGGCCACCATGTGGACCTTCAGTGGCTGGTGGAGTGGAATGCGCTGCTAGTCAACAGTCACTACGACATCAGGAGCCCCTCGCATGTGTGGATCTTTGCCCAGTCTGTGAAGGACCCCTGGGTGCTGTGTGTGCACAGCTTCCTCCGACAGGACAACCTGCCGAAACACTGTCCCACTGCGCTCAGCTACGCCTGGCCCTATGCCTTCACTCGAATGCAGCTGCTCATGCCCTTGGTGGACCCAAAGTAAGTGTCCTTCAGTCCTCGAGTGCTGCAGTGAGGCCAAGAGGGACCCATCAACACTGTTTTCTATTCTGTTTATATCCCTACTTAGCATTCCTGTTTCAGCTGCATTGAGTATCACCACCTGACAAAAGTTCCCCATTGCACATAAAAATCACTCATGAGAATAATTTTATTTTCTGAGAGATCCCCCTGTGAATTACATTGTAGCTAAAAATACGGATCTAAAATTCTTGCTGTATTTTTGCACCAGTAACCCAGTGTATGCAAAGAAGACCAGCACCTCTGGCGGTGGTGACAATTACGTGACCCTGTGGAGGAACTATCTCATCCTTTGCTTTGGGGTGGCCAAGCCCAGTATCATGAGCCCCGGCCATCTGAGAGCGTCGACACCTGAGATCATGGCCACCACACCTGACAGTGGTGTCAGCTACGATAACAAGGTAGCCACTTCCCTGTCCTCCACCCTTATTAATTCCCTCAGCGCTTTGTCTCCACAGGATCAGGTGTTCATGCAGAGCTTGTTGACATTCAGGCTCAAAGCGTCAAATTACACAGCAGCTATCTGAGAGGAGCAGAATATGAAGCTCACATAGCGCAACTGGATTGAAATGTTTCGAATGTAATATTTACATAGTCAGTGGTCTTTATGCAGCACAGGAGACTTGTCTGTTTGACTTAAGTGCCGATGTTTGATGTTTCAGGTAATTGGGAGCCCATCTGTGGCTTGGCTACTGAAACAGTTGGTCCCATTGATGAGGGCGGAGAGCATTGAGCTGACCGAATCATTAGTCCTGGGCTTTGGTCGCACCAACTCTCTTGTTTTCAGGTATTTTGGAAAATATCAGTAATATCATAAAGCTTGCACTTTAAGGGATTTTGACTGCTGGAAGCAATCAATTTCAGTTTGAATTTGCCCTTAGTTATGATTTCTTTAAAATATATTTTTGATTTGATTTATTTTTAGCATAAACAAGTTTTAAAAAAATACATGACACATGATATACTAATGTACATTCGACCACAGGGAATAGCACAAGAAAGTATTAATTAAAACACTCATTACCATAGTGGTGCTTGATGGATATTCATAACACACTGAGACAACACACAGCAGGCAAAAACAAAAAGGCCTGCTGACCTGTGTGAGGGCTGTGCACATGATTCACACACTGCTGTTGTAACTGGATGAAGCCAAACACACACAGCATCAGAATGTTTTTAGATTTTTGTAACTAGTTTTGTCTGGTTTAATGGGGCAAAGGCAATGAAATGGAAATTACTGCAGAATCCATTACTTTCTCTGTAATTAAAGTCCATGTTGACCTGGATTTAAAGGAGAGATGAATAGGGGATTATTGTTGAGTGGTGCCTTTCTGCCATTTACAGTCGCATCTGATTTTTTCCTGGAAATCTGATTTTAGCTCAAATACCTTTTCCTCAGAAAAGTAATTGCACTTTTACTACAGAGTTAGTCCTGTAACTATTTCTTCTTTTTTGAAACTTTAATGTATCAGCTTTATGAAGTGATTTTTATTTGTAGCTCATGATTCATGGTTCATATTTTCACTGTTTGTGCACAGGGAACTTGTGGAGGAGCTACATCCATTAATGAAAGAGGCGTTAGAAAGAAGACCTGAGGTTGGTTGTTTACATTTGCAACATGGTGCAATATAAGAGCAAAATCTAAAAATCAGGCATTGTAACCCTACCAGACAGCTTGCACGTAACAGCACCTCTGTCCTGAAGGATGTCTGTTGTTGATTTTTGCAGAATAAGAAGCGTCGAGAGCGGCGAGACCTCCTGAGGCTGCAGCTGCTGCGAATCTTTGAGCTGCTGGCTGACGCAGGTGTCATCAGTGACAGGTCAGTATGGCACTAGTTGACACATCACGGTTAATTGCAGCAGCTCCATTTGAAAATGGAGTTGAGAAGCATTACTGTTACATTCTGTTCTGTGCGGCTCTGTTTTCCTTTCATCGGGCATTTCCCTGTTCCTCTCTGTTCCTGGACTCCTATCATTTCCCACAGCACCAATGGGGCTCTGGAACGTGACACCCTGGCCCTGGGCGCTCTGTTCCTGGAATATGTGGATTTAACCCGGATGCTTCTGGAAGCTGAGAATGACAAAGATGCAGATATCCTCAAGGACATCCGAGCTCACTTCAGCGCCATGGTGGCCAACCTTATCCAGTGTGTCCCAGGTAAACAGAATAGATTTCTACAACCAGCTGATCAATAAAGTCTCTGCAGATTTTAAAAAACTGTATGTGGGGTTTTTTTTTGTTTGTTTATTTGTTTTTTTGTTTTTTTTATGGATGTCTGGATGTCTAATATAGTCCAGCTGGGAATGTCCCTTTCAGCCATGTGGGGATTGGGAATTCTGAAACAGGCTTCAGTTTGGCCAGGGCTAGCACAACGCATGGAGCACAAGACTCTTGACATTGATCTTGATTTGGACATATCCCAAGGGGAGTAGCTCCAAAAATAGTACAGCTTAAGAACGGAGGAGGCAAGGGCAGATGATGACTCATGGGTTGCCAGGCTTTCAGGAGTCCCTGATGAATGGCAAATGATCTGTCAGGGGGAAACAACACCTAATTACTGCACTCTGAGAAAATGCACTTTTAGTAGTTTTTTAAGTATTTGAGATACCTGAATATTTTTGCTGACTCTTTATTATCTCAGTGAGAGGCTCTGTAACGTGCTTGTCTTCCTCCTTCAGTGCACCACAGGCGTTTCCTGTTCCCACAGCAGAGCCTTCGGCATCACCTCTTCATCCTCTTCAGTCAGTGGGCCGGCCCTTTCAGCATTATGTTCACCCCTCTGGACCGCTACAGTGACAGGAATCATCAGATCACTCGATATCAATATTGTGCCCTGAAGGTAAACACACTCTGGGATCTTTTGACATCCACAAGCTCTTCATCAGAGTAAACTCTCCCCCTCCATACTTAGTAGGACATAATAATGTTTCTTTGCATGGGGCTTTGGGCTGCTCTGACCTTACCAAAACACAAAGTATATGTTTGGAAAATAATCCATAAATTTTACTCTTCTGTCTGCAGCTGAAAGAAACAGTAATATTTGCTTTGTTTAGCTATTGTGCTAAATTTGAACACATCCAGCTGAGACTAATTTTGACTTGTGACCATTTTCTAACTCAGGAGAAGTGAAAATGGCAGCATAGCAAAGTATGGCATCCAATAGCATTCATAGGCCTAGCTTGAATTAAAGCAGAGCCATTTGATATCGTAAACTCTGAGCTCTTCAACAAATGAGAGGTTGTAAATTTGATGCTGCTGATTGGACACAAAAGCTTGCCACACACAGAATTTTGTGTGACTATTATAAGGAGTGAAAGGTTGTTAAATTGATACTGCTGATTGGATGCAAAGGTTTGACACACACAAGATTTTGTGAGACTATTAAAGCTACACTAGGCAAGATTTGTGTGTAAAAACACACCCATCTTATCAGCCTGAACTGCAGAAAGGGGCTGCAGTAGAGACGCACGTCCTAGCCCTATTTGAGACCCTGTGGATTTGCTCTGTTTTCCCAAAAGTAATTGTGGTGTCTGGCAGGGGCATTTCTCCACGCACAGGAAATGACAAAGAGAAACATAAGAGTAAAATACAAGCTCTGTCCTAAACAGAAGTAAGCAGCCCACACAGAATGTATGATATTTTGCCATCCAAATCAGCTGTTCCAGGTCACTGTGCTTCAAGCCTCTGACAACAACAATGCTCTTACCCTTGTTTATCCAGTTTGTACTAGATTTGTTTGTCTTAGAAACTGAAACCTGAAAATGTTGTTGACTAACTAACCCAAACAAAGATGTTACCTGTGTCTATTTAAAGTCATTGGAATTTATTTTCACACCATGCGTTTTTTCTATGTGAATAAAGTCATAAACACCTCCATCACCATTGTAGAATAGCTGCCTGAAATTACTGCCTGTCTATCTGAGAAGGATGTGTGCCATGTTGTTTATTCTTGCAGGCCATGTCTGCTGTGCTGTGCTGCGGGCCTGTGTTTGATAACGTTGGCCTCTCTCCAGATGGATACCTCTATAAGTGGCTGGATAATATACTAGCCTGCCAGGATCAGCGGGTATGTGGCCAATAATTTACCACCGTGGTGCATTTAAACAAAGGACTGACCCAAAAAGACCCTCTGATAGTTTGCTGAGGCTTACTTTATAAAAAACCAAGGCTGGTCCCTGCCAGCTACTCACCATTATCTTGCCAAAGTGCTGGCAAGTAGTGAAGGATGGCCTTTGTTTCAAAATATATTTGTGCAATCTATTTTTCTTTCAATATACTGTGATACAAGATAAAGCACCTGTTTTTGTATGTATGTATGTTTATTTTACTCATTCTTTCTCCAGAGCAAAGCAACTTTCTGTTTGTGCCCTCATGTTTGCATTTTATGGCCTCGGGATGAATAGCATTAACTGGGCATGTTGCCCAGAAAATGTAATTTATCAGCTTTTTGGTATGGCAGAACTAGCTTCTGGGATCTGGCACTTTTTCACTGAATACCTTAATCTTTCAAAATAGATATAGCCTCAGAAAACCTTTAGCGTGAAATCAGGAAAACATGGGATGCTTTCAAGAGAGTGAAACCTAGGAGGGACTGATTTTTTGTCGGAATCTCATCTTGGCTCAGGTCCACCAGCTTGGCTGTGAAGTGGTCATCCTGCTCCTGGAGCTCAACGCTGACCAGGTCAACCTTTTCAACTGGGCTGTGGATCGCTGCTACACTGGATCCTACCAGCTCGCCTCAGGCTGCTTCAAAGCCATAGCTACAGTCTGTGGCAGCAGGTACAAAACCCCACAATCTCTCCATCACCCGTTCATCTAGTTTATTTGCCTGTGTACATACAATATTTTGTATTATGTCTCATCACATTTTGATCTTCTAAAATAAAAGCATTTCTTTTTGCGGTGTTGATAGCATCCACTCAGCTGTTTGTTTGCATTTCACCTATTTGAGATGCAGCTAACTAATGATTTGATTAATTAGGTTAGAAATGCTCCAGATCTTTCAGATTTCTTCCCCAAGTGTGGAAAGCACTGGCAAATTAGCTTAGGCTTCAAAGCATCGCTTCGGCTAATCCTCTTAAAGAGCTCACTATTCAGCTGAGATGGGGCCTCCTCTCTTGTTTTATCTCAGAAAACTAGGCAGCATCTGGAACATGCATTGTAAGCCAGTCTTTGCACTCCAAGATTTCTTAATTCTAAACATTACTTCATTGTGATTTTTTTTCTCTTCTTCCTTACTTGCAGAAACTACCCATGTGATATAGTGACATTGCTGAATCTGGTGCTCTTTAAGGCATCAGATACCAACAGAGAAATCTATGAGATTTCAATGCAGCTAATGCAGGTGAGAAATATGGCTACCGCGGTCCTTCACTGTTTATTTTATTTTTAATGAATGCAGTGTGAATGATATATGTCTTTTCTTTATTTTAACAGATTCTTGAAGCTAAGCTGTTTGTATACTCCAAGAAGATTGCAGAGCAGAAACCAAGCAGTATCCTCTACGGCACCCACGGCCCACTGCCACCCCTTTACAGTGTCTCCCTGCCTCAACTCTCCAGCCAGCTGGCCCGGATGTACCCTGAACTCACACTTCCTCTATTCTCAGGTGTGTATGTCTGTCTAGAGTAGAATTAGTCACGGTATTTTAGTCTACAGCCCTGCACGGTCACAGGCTTGTCATCCTCTTTTGGTTTCCCACTAAATGCTGTTGGCTCATCTTACAAAGTCGCCTTGTACTGTAAGTGTCTGGGGAGTGGGAGTAGACGCCCCTCCCACTCCCCAGACACTTACTGTATCTTTGGAGACTCCCACTAACCACAGCCACAGCAATTCCCTTTTTCTAGAGCACTCCTCCGGTTTAAGTTGAATTCATGTGTGGATCAGGATTAAACCGGCAATTATGGCAAATGCAAGTATATGTATTTGATTTCCACGCGGCATGCAAACACCACAGTCCCCGCTGATGTTATTTTGATGTTAGGTCTTCCTTTTCTCTGTCTGTCCCAGAGGTTAGCCAGAGGTTCCCCACCACTCATCCCAATGGGAGACAGATCATGCTAACCTACCTCCTGCCGTGGCTCAGTAACATCGAGCTGGTGGACAGCGGCCTGCTCATGCCGGTCTTCACCCCCTGCACTCCAGAGTATGAGGTTGGCAGTCGGACAAACAACACGGGATCGTCCCACTCACTGAAAGGCACCGGCTGGGGCTCCTTGCAAGCCACTTCCATGGTTCTCAACAACCTCATGTACATGACTGCCAAGGTACATCTTGTCCAAGTTAATTTTTAGATCATAGGATGCAGGTAATCTAAGGTCAAACAAACATGATGCTATCTGCTGTGTTGTTTTTGCCTGACTGGTTAGTATGGGGACGATGTACCTGGACCGGAGATGGAAAATGCCTGGAATGCATTAATCAGCAATGAGAAGTGGAGCAACAATCTGAGAACCACACTTCAGTTTCTCATCAGCCTGTGCGGCGTCAGCAGTGACACCACCCTGCTGCCCTATGTAAGTTTAAAGCCTACCATTCGGGAACTCTTGAAGCTGTTCTCTCAAGTGGGGTCCGGGGATTCCCAGGGGTCCTTGATGGATTTACAGGGAGTCCTCGGCAAAAGGAGGAGAAGTTTCATGTCCCTGTAATTTAATTCAGATATAGATAGATACATTATTTTCTCCCAGGGGAAATTCATTGCCACAGTCTGCACAAAGCCTAACATAAATACATATATACATAAATACACCCATATATGTACATGCACATGCAACAAAATCCAGAAATCAATAGAAATTATTATGGTACAGTAAATGCATGCGATTTTAACATTATGTTTGATCTTACCACATTAAATCTATTTGTCAGTGTATGGCATCTAGACCATTTAATATATAACCCAAACCAAAATATCTTTTCATGTCAGTGTCCCTTGGGCAGTTTCACTTCAAATGTAGGAACAGGAAACATGAATATGAACATGGAACATGAAAATTTTGCTGTAGCGCATAATTTTGCTTATGCCAGTTTTTTGTCTCTCATGATTTGCTTATTCAGATCAAGAAGGTGGTGATCTACCTCTGTCGGAACAACACCATCCAAACCATGGAGGAGTTGATATTTGAGTTACAGCAAACTGATCCGGTGAACCCTGTGGTGCAGCACTGTGACAGCCCTCCCTTTTATCGCTTCACTGCCACCAGCAAAGCCTCCACAGCTGCTTCAGGTATCCTCCACACATTTATTTCATTTATTTCTGACATGTGTTACTGAGTGGGACCATCAGGCTGTTAGGCAAGAGGGCTTCTCACCAGAAGATTGTTAGTTCAAATTCTTTTTTTCTTTTTTTCCCTCAGTTGAAAAATTGAATTTGAAGCACTCTGTTTTCCCTCAATAATTACCAATCCAACTAGTCATGTAATTTCTGGCAGTCATAGAATTTTGAAAAGCCTATTTTACACAGAGAAAGTCAGGGAATTTAATAAATTCTTGGGACAAATCATGGAATATCATGGGGTTTTCTTGGCCTTAATTTAAAAAGTTAGTAATTAGTAATCACCCAGCTTAACATTGTGTTCCATGTTGTATTCCCTTCCCCTCACAGACTAAAACAGAATAATGAACTAATGTAACCTGACTGAAATTTTGGTCAAGGATAAATAAAAGTCATGTTAGATTACAGGTCAAGGACATTATACATTTTAATCATAGAAAAGTCAAGGAATTTTACATTTGACATAGAGTGGGAACCCTGCACACATGTGCCTTTGAGCAAGGCATTTAACCCTGAATTGCTCCAGTGGAGCTGCTCAGTGTCTATGCAGAGCGAACTGGGCTTCCAAGTATGAATGTGAAATATGGCATTCATGTTTTACTCCCTTCTCTGGCCAATTTTATAGGCACCACATCCAGCAGCAACACAGTTGTTGCCGGTCAGGAGAGCTTCACTGACACAGATGATGCTAAGGCTGCAAAAGAGAATGACGAGAGGTAAGCAAAGGAATTTTGGCATTGCAAAATGTAATTTTATTAATTATTAGCAGCAACCAGCATGATGAATTCTTGTTACTCTGTCCCCAGACTCAGCCACATAATGCGAGCCCACAACCGCCTGGAGTCTCGCTACAGCAACAGCTCGGGAGGATCCTACGATGAGGAGAAGAGTGAGTGTTTTAATGCACAAATCACCACATGAAAAGTATGTGGCTTTTATGGTCTGGTGAGCGTGGAACATGCTGACGGGGCTGCAGGGTAAGATGGTGGTCAGGATGGTGTCATTGATAATGCATGAGCAGTGCAGAGTAGCTTGGAGGTCTCGGAGCCTTCTGTGAGAACTGGCACCGAAATAAAAGTAGCCAAGGCCAGGGCTTCTTCACTGCTGCCAGTGACCCAAAAACAGCTTTGTTAAACTCTCTTGGTCTGAATTAGTGCTGTAACCGGATGTGAGTAATAATGACTTGAAAAGCATTTTTAAATAGCTTTGTGTGCGCCAAGTCTCAAAACTTAAACTCTTATCTATGATATGAGGTGACTGATTAGCATATTAAGATAAGGATTTGAAAAGTATTTAAATTGTGTGCTTACATAGGAAGCATGTCATGTTTCCTTTGGAGAGTGACATGCTCGTCATGCTTTTCTGTTTTTGTATGTGCCACAGATGTCCAGTTCTGGAAAACTTGGATATTGTTATATGGGAGGAAAAAACTATCAATAACAATATGCTGGCTGATTTTTTTAACATACATTTGAAGCAAAGAATCATCAAATATGGAAGTGAAATAGTAGTAATTAAGATATACACTGGAGGCTTCATATTTTACAGTTGGACATTACACTTCTGCAAGAGTCCACACCACCGTCATCATCATATACTTCTTAACACAGTCAGCACCACTATCTGCTAAGCAGTGTTACAAAGTATTGTAAACTATGTCTGCTGAAAACTATGTAATAACACTATTTTTAAATTATCTCAAATTCTTTTTACTGCAGTATGCTGTCTGTTTTTTTTATATACCAGCCAAAATATACACCAAACTGGGACTTGCAATTTGTTAATGTTAAAATGTCCTAAGTAAAACATTTTCTTACCACTTAGGCGAACCTCTGCCCCCATATGCCGGTTGGCTTATGACTGTTGTTGAGACCAATCAGCCCCATCCTCTGCCCATGCCTCTGAATGGAGGATGCTGGGCTCCGCTGGTGGATTTTTTGCCAGAGACCATCACTCCCAGAGGACCACTGCACAGGTTAGATTGTTGCATGTAATTAGCCAAAATGAGATGATTCATGTAGTTTGAAAGCAACTAGCTGCTTTGGGATATACCAAAAGGATGAAATTCCACTATGCTATTTACTGTCAGATCTTGACCGTCTGATCTTTGACATATGATAGCCTGTCACACTTTATCTCTTCAGCTCTTATTGATTAATTATATATGACCACAGCACCAAACTGCTTTTCCATGGTGATACAATGTGCAACATGGTGATCCATTTGTAGTTAAATTGTGCTTCTTTAGCTCTGTTTCCTTAAATTTCCTCATTTTAAACATCTGAAGCATATTATCTATAAACCAGTGACTGTATGTATTTTTTGGTTTTTATCATAGGTGTAACATAGCAGTTATCTTCATGACCGAGATGGTAGTGGACCACAGTGTGAGAGAAGACTGGGCTCTGCACCTGCCCTTACTGCTACATGCCCTGTTTTTGGGTGAGTTCACATCATCATCAGTCATGCCTGTTAAACAGGGATACAAAAGAATGACATGGAAAAATACAACAAGAATAAAATTGATAAAAACAAGTTACAGTATATGAAAGCTGCCCACAAAAGTGTTTTTAAGAAAGGAGTTAAAGATAAGATGGATTTCAGCAGCCTAATCTACATATTTAGCTCACTGTGAACTTAACATTTAAAGATTGCCTATATGGCAAATTCAGGGCTCCCACAGGTCATGGAATTTCTGGAAAGTCATGGAATTTTAAAAAGTCTACTCCGACAAGGAAATTCTACAATTCTTGGGACAGGTCATATTATTTGTCAGCCTCAATTTAAAACAAATCTGCATCTAGGTATTCACCAAATGTAGTATTCATTTTCTATTGTGTTCATGTTATGCCCATCCCAGAATAAAACAGAATAATCAACTTTAATAAGACCTCTGTATCTGAAGTCTGTTTTAAGTTTTGATTAAGGTCATGCTTCGTCTATATAGGTTGTGGATATTCGACATTTTGCGGTGGAAAGTGATAGAAAAGTTGATGAATGCTGCATGGGTTTTGTTTGTATTTCTAAACACAGATCAATTGTGCTAGGGAAGCCACTTAAAATTACTCTTATGGTAGAAATGTTATCTGTCCTCCAGATTAAAAGTGCTCCTTTGAAATAGCTCAGCTGATAAAATGGCCCTTTATTGCGGTATACACCAAGCTGAAGAATGTGACACCAGGAAGGCAACTCACGTTGAAAGGAAGCTCTTGTCCTTGCTATCACAAATGACACATTCAAACACGCAGACAAGTTCACATTGAGCTTAAATAGACTCGCTGGTCCCGTGTCCTCTCTCCAGGTATGGATCACTACCGCCCAGAGGTGTTTGAGCACAGCAAACGTCTCCTCCTCCACCTGCTCATCACACTATCCTGTAACAACAACTTCCAAGTCATCGCCTCTGTCCTGCTTCAGACACGTGAGATCAATGGCAGCAAGACCCTGACCTGCAAACCAAGCCTTCAGCCAGAGTATTTATCTTCAGGTAAAAAGAAAAACAACAACAACAAAAAAAACCTATGTCTAATGTTGCCTTTACTTACTTATGTGAGTATATTCACACTTTCATTAAAGGTTTAAATACCCTGGAGTTCACTTGACATGGCAGCTTGAAATTTGACACATTGCTCTTCTGTCTGGCTAATATATACTCAAACATCAGGAGGGAATGGCTTGCATTCCTTGTAGAGGATAGATACGTTTCTTATCTAGGGAGAAAATATTTGGACACTGTGCCAAAAGCAATATTATGGACACCAAAGGTCTTGATTAAAGCATTCCATTCTGCTATTTTTATCCTCTTGCCCAAAATGGGGCCATCTGCAACTGCAAGGAGTGGTTGGTGTGTTGTTTTTTTTCCCCCCGTAATTTGTTTTGCAAATGTCTAGACATTTAGAAATGTTCAGACTGCTCTGTATCCATCTGTGTAATTGAATACAGTTTGCCAGAAATGGTGATATCCTTAACAATGTAACATTGCACGATAACATTGCTGTTTTTTATCATATTAAGACTCCAACAAAACATTGTTTTTTTACATGTCAGCTCTAACATTTTTACTCAGGTGGGTCGCATGTCGGTAAAGTCATTGTAGAGTGCCTGTTTATGGTGGGATTCCTTGTTTGAGCCCCTTACTACTGAATACTGTTTAAACACCTGGTAGAAGAGAATCTTAACTGCATGTATATGTGACCTATTAGAGGACATTTTGAAAATTGGCTCGTGCTAAATACAATACAGTGCAGTATATCTATCCTTGCAAAAAATTATGTGTTTGTAAATAAAATTAATACTACGCATCATAGTTGGGTATTAATTAAATGTGTCTCATCTCACCATTCCATCACAAAATGTAAGTACCATTGGCAAGCAGGACTAATTGGATTCAAATTCCAGAAACACAGGTCACGCTGCTCACGATATGCTCTCTACTTAGATTAGCGCTCTGAGCATTGCAGTCAGAGAAATAAATCCATATGAACCTTTTGTTGTTGTTTATCCCTTGTGACCAGGAGGCAGTTTTGACTTCCTGCGGGAGTGCCAGGTGTCTCCCGTGCCGGACTCTGGCCTGAGCTCCTCCTCCACATCGTCCAGTCTGAGCCTGGGAGGCAGCAGCAACAACCTGCCTGAGATCTCCCAGGTGGTGGAGGAGCTGGTGGCCTCCAACGAAATGGATGAGAAGACTAACAAGCTCATCGAATTCCTAACTACAAGGTACTGTATGGTGCGGCTGCTGCCAATATGTTACTCCCCTGGTAGAGAAAGCAGTTATTGAGTGGAAGAGCAGTGGGAATGTAATTTCGCAAAGAGAAGCCAGAACTATTTTACAGAATCTATATGTGGCTCAAAATGTTTAAAAGATACATTCATCATACCCTCTCCCTTCTAATGCACTGTCTCTCTCATATTACTTGATATAGATTACCACCTAGTGGTTTAGTATGCACAGTGCAATAGATTCTCACCAGACATGGTACATATTTATTGGAGTTGACGGCCTAATAAGGCAGTGGGAGCAGCTATGATCATGATGAATTACACACAGTGGAAATTTTAACTACAATTACCATCAAGCAAATCCTTAGAATTTTTTAGATTTTATATAATTGCAGTAGCTTTTGCCAGTTTATGCACTGAGGATACTGAATTAGTTAGAAGCATGATAGCCCCTACATTTGGGATTAGTACAGGACCAGCTCTGCGGATCATCATTCACTTCATCATTCATGCAGATAATTTTCCACAGTCAACATAGATGATTTTCATAAGTCTGGTGTTGTGCCATTCTGTCACACAATCCGATACTGTATTCTGTCATTGATATAGTCACTGTTGTTTCACAGAGCCTATGGGCCACTATGGTGCCATGAAGATATTTCATCAAAGAATCAGATCTCCAAAAGCACTGAGCAGCTGACAAACTTTCTGCGACATGTGATATCTGTGTTCAAAGAGTCCAAGTCAGGTAAACGACCAGTAACTTATATCCAAGCTTTGTAATCAGCAACCAACACTAGACAACAATATCTTAGCCACTCAGTTATCCCATGCACAATTGACATCCACCTTCAAATCTTTTCTTTTCTGTTCTTATCAGATTTCCACCTGGAGCAGCAGCTCAGTGACGTGGCCCTGCAGACAGCCCTGTGCAGCTCATCGCGGCACTATGCTGGACGTTCCTTCCAGGTGTTTCGAGCCCTACGCCAGCCCATCTCAGCCCATGCTGTGTCCGACCTTCTCTCAAGGCTGGTGGAAGTAGTGGGGGAGCATGGAGAAGAAGTGCAGGTCAGTGCTGTGTGCATGCATGCATATGTGTGTTGGAGTGTGCATGCTGTGTATTACTGAGCCCATGTACTTAAGGATAATCCATGTAGGAATTTCTTCTTTTCTTCTTTATCTCTGCCTAATGCCCATCAGCACTACTTTATACTTAATACCAGAAGCTGCGCAGTAGAGCACAAACCTCTGCCAACACTGAGCGATTCTCCAACTTGAAAAGCTGCAGCCTCCGAGTAATGGTTTATGTTTGTATGTCATTTGTTTTCTGGGTTTGATTTTCTGAGAAAATAGCATTTGAATATAATGCTGTCTAGCAGCCTACTTGGAGGTCAGACTTTCCCATGAATGCAGCTTAATCATTACAGCTAAAAAAATAAATAAAATAAAACTGATAATCATCTAATGCTAGAAATGTCATATCTAGGTCATCATCAAAATGTAATGAATGATCCTTGGGCCTGGGACCATTAAATTTTATCCAAATTCATTCCTTACTATTTGAAATATCTTGCTAACAGATAAACAGAAAAATACCTTTCTTTTAACTTCACTGATGGAGGTAAAAATAGTCCTCAATAACCTCTTTCTAGCAAGATATATCAGTATTTTAATGCTGCACTGCTTTTGAAGTGCATCTTGACAGTTTCCTTGAAGGCATCCCTGAGTTTTCACAACAAATAAGGTTTGGGAACTTCCAAATTCTCAGTAAAAGCACAAAGCATGTTGTACGGGCTATATTTTTGCAAAAGCAATGTCTTTTTGCCTGCAATTAAATGCTGTGTTACAGCCAAATTCATAACAACAAGAAAATCCCCCGCATAACTGCATTCGCCTTTCTCTGTCTCTCTCTCAGGGCTATGTAATGGAGGTTTTACTCACACTCGAATCTGTGGTGGATAACTTGGCAGAGTGTCTAAAGAACAGTGATCTCATGGCTATTTTGACAAGGTTTGTGTCTCCTCCATATCTTCTTCATATTCAAAGAAAGTGGGTATTTTGCTCAGAGATCCAGGGACTTTCATGCGTTGTTTTTTGTATTTCAGAGCATCGTCTCCAGATTTCCTCACCAATGGCAAACTGACATCCAACAGGAAGAGCACAGGGCAGCTCAACCTCAGAAGAGTTGAGAGGAGCCGACATCAGAGGAGCTCCTCTGTCCCCAAGAAGTTTGGGGAGGCGGACAGGTGCTCCGACCCACCTCGCAGCGCCACAATGGATCGTATCCAGGCCTGTGTTCACCAGCATGGGTTAGCCAAGGCCCGCAGCCCGTCCTCATCTAAAGACAATATCACCGACCCAACCAACATCAACCACCCCAGCAACCTGCTGGCCACCATCTTCTGGGTGGCGGTGTCGCTAATGGAGTCAGACTTTGAGTTTGAGTATCAGATGTCTCTGAGGCTGTTGAATAAGCTGCTGGGCCACGTGTCGCTGGATAAACAGGAGAACAGGGAGAAGCTGGAGAACCTGCAGAGTCAGCTGCAGTGGAGCAGCTTCACGGGGCTCCAGCAGCTGCTGCTAAAGGGCTTCACCTCTGTGTCCACCACCGACCTCACCCTGCAGCTCTTCTGCCAGCTCACACCTGTCTCACGAGTGCCTGTGGTGGACACTTCACAAGCCATAGGTACGCCGCTCGGCCTGACTGACGTAGACTCTTGAAGACTGACACTGATATTTTTAGATTGATTTACTAACAGCTTGTATTTTAGAATGGTATTCAGTATCTTTATATTTGAGCATTTTCATTCCAAAGCATTAAAAACTTTAAATATTTCCAGCAAAATTTTGGGCAGGGTGAAAAAGCCTCTGAAACCGCATTTAGAGCAAAATTGATGAAAACTCTCCAATGAAACCCGTACTGTTTTAGGTGGGTTAGCTTCTTAAAGGGTAACTTGGGTATTTTTTATTCTAAGCCCTATTTGTGTCAGTGGGAAGTGTCATGGACTGATAATTACCAACATCTTTTGATTAGTGCAGTATTGACAACGTTAGCTTCAGCTAACTACTGCACAACAAGCTGCATTGTCATGTTTTGGGTCAAATACAGCCAAAGAAGACTGTTTACTAGAAGAGATTTGGATGAACTACCAGCTCACTGACTTACTGTTTTGGTAGATGTAATCTTGGCTTTCTTTTATGTGCACCAAAATAACAGAATAATTTTACCATAGCAATAACATTTCCTCCATTGTATTTCCCCACTCTCGGCGCTGCCACTTTATTTAGACAAAATGACTTTGGTACAGGATGTTTTCTTTTATTTTTAGGCTGGTAGTGGTTATTCTTGTAAAATGATGTCAGACATGGTGAGTCATCCCTGTCAAATGATGACTCACCACACTTGTTAAGTGATTGGAGAAATTCTGGGATACATTAGGCCTTTAAATGATGAAAAAAAAATTGCAAAAAGGATGGATAAATTTGCAATTAAAAATGCAACCACTATTTTAAGGAAGTATTAGAGAGGAACCTCCAGAATATTTGCAGTGGACTTCATGACTGGCTGATATCTGCTTTTTAATAAAAGGCCAATATTGTCCCAGTAGATTGGTGTAAACCTAGTACACCATATTCACAAAATACATGGCTGGGATTTTTTTTATGATTTTTTTTCAGTGTGAATATTTTAAGGTAAACACAAGGCAAATCTGTCTCTTCCATCCCACAGGTTTTCCCTTGAATGTCCTTTGCCTGCTCCCACATCTTGTGCAGAACTTTGACGGCCCGACGCAGTTTTGTCAAGATGTTGCTGAAAGGATATCCCAGGTTTGTCTCTGCCTCTCGTATTAACACCTACTCATAAAAATCCAAGCATATCAACAGGCTTTCTGCATAATTTAAACTAATACATTTTCCCATAGGTATGCCTCGAGGAGAAGAACGCCAAACTCTCCAACCTCGCTCATGTCATGACCTTGTATAAGACGCACTCCTACACGCGAGACTGCTTCTCTTGGGTCAACGTGGTGTGTCGATATCTCCACGAAGCCTTCTCTGATATCACCATCAGCCTGGTCACGTATATGGCAGAGGTTTGTGCAGATGTGCAATTCCTAATCATTTTTATGCAGAAGCGATATAAAGGTTTTGAACCATAAGTATTAACACTGTGGCTTTTTGAAAGATACTAAACATGTAAGAACTTCAGTTGTTTCCGGAGTTTTTCTGTATAAAGTATAAATATGTTGAGACAGATCAACCACGAGTATTAAGAAAATGATTTAAGAAAATTCTGGAAACAAGTTGATCAGCAATGGAAACAAGTGGGATTATCTCATCCTAGTGGCAGATTTTTTCATTTGATTTACAAAAACAAAGGTATTAGGGCTGAATATGAGGCTAAATGATTTGTTAAGATAGAGATTTTTTGCAGTGTATCCTCATAAACTGTCATTTCGTTCTATTGCGCAGCTTTTGGAGAAAGGTCTCCCCAGTATGCAACAAACACTTCTACAGATCATCTACAGCCTCCTGAGTCACATGGACCTGAGTGGGATTCAGGCCAAACCCTTCAACATGGAGGTGCTCAAGACAATTGAGAAATTTGTCCAGGTGAGTTAAAATAAAATATGAACACTTCAGTATATGTCTGATATAATTAATTTGAATCTGCTTTGAGTGGCAGTTTATATGTGCAGGATATCATATCACTTAATGATTTATGTTTATGATGTGATTAGTGGAAATCCTTAGGCAGCAGAGAAAGGTCCTGTTATGTTTCCTTTTTCCTTGTTCAGGAGGAAAAAAAGAGAAACGCCAGAGCAGTAAATTTGTAGGCACACCCAAACTAACTCTATAAACAGCTAGCCTCTCAGCAGCAGACCAGGCCTTTCTTCATTCTTACACTGAATCCATTTAACTTTGGCATCCTGCTGGACTTTATTTATGGTACCTGCTAGAATACCACCATCTCCACAAATATGAATAGTTTGGATATATGATACATACATTGTAAAAAAAACATTTGTGGTTGTTACTTTCTAAATATATTGTCGTGTTTTGTTCTTTGTTGGTGTGCGTCGGTATGTGTGTGCATGTGTGTTTTGACTATAGACTGCCCATTGGAGGGAAGCGCTAAATATTCTCAAGTTGGTGGTTTCTCGTTCGGCCAGTCTGGTGCAGCCTTCGTCCCCGCAGAGTGACCTCTTCTACGAGGACGTCAGCCGTGTCTGGGACCGGTCCTCGAAGGCCTTGCCTGGAAAAACGCTGGATTTCCACTTTGACATATCTGAGGTCAGATACTGATTCTGTCACTTTTATCTGACACTGGCATAAATTAAGTATCAGTGGTTGGACTTATTTCTCTTTTAAGACAGATTGTGTGTGGTAGGTTGACTTTAAAGTCTCCTGCCCTTATGTAGAGAGGTATGTCCAGTCTGACGTCTAACATATTGTATTTTAGCTCCTTGTTTTCCCGGTACTCCGCTACGTGTCAGTGTGTACTATGCTGCTATTTTGGTCCTGTTGTCCCTTTATCGTCCACAATGCTTTATTTTAGTATTTTAGCTCCTGTATAGGTTCTGCAGGAACATATTGTATGCATGTGCTGCATGTATTTTCCAGGGTGTGGTGCTTGCTGAGGCTGTGTGGACATGGCCTTTTCCAGCCTTTTTTGGAAAGGAAGCATTTCTTCCCCTTCCTTATTGTTGATATGTCTTTTTGACCAAACCCCGTGAGATTAGCTTGAAAGCTTAGATGGTAAACACAATTAGCCAAGCAGTGCAGAACTGGAAAGTGATGGCGAAGATACAGCATGGTGTATGTGTGGGAACTGAACAGGGAGTTGTTTGTGTGGTTTATGAATGGCAGGAAATGACATCAGCTCTTGCTGCCGTCCTTTGTATGTGAATCAGTGAGTTCACACTAGTGGATAACTGAGAACCAGTGTATTAAAGAGCTCAAGACACACTGGATAAACCACATTTTTTTCTTAAAATACACTGGTATTTTTAGAAAGAGGGAGGACTTAAAACAGCTTGCTTCCAAAAGCAGAAGAAAGAAGTGTTTTTGCCTCAATTGCTTCATGCATTCGGGATAAAAAACGGAATAAAAACTGTGCTCTCTGACACAAAACAAACCAATGCCAGCTTGTGTTGAAACTTTGATAAACCACTTTAAACTCACTCTGGGACCGTAAGAGGGCAGAGGAGGCAGGAGCCTGGGCCATGGATCTGCTGTGCACAGAGGGACTTTCTCTTCCCTGTTTGACTCACCGTGGCTTCTGTCTACACGTCTCTGTTTGTTTGTGTTCACGCTGGTAGACGCCAGTGATTGGTCGGCGGTATGATGACCTGCAGGGCTCTCCAGGGCGAGATGGGAAAAGCAGGGCCATAGCAGTGACCCGCAGCACCTCCTCTACCTCCTCTGGGTCCACCTCCAACAACGTCCTGGTGCCTGTCAGCTGGAAGAGGCCGCAGTCTTCACAGGTGGGCACTTCCTCATATTTCTACACAGAGTGATGCTCCGATGGGGAAGACGAGGAGTGAATGGCATGCACCATGTCACATTTTAAGGGATTCAATGGACAGAAAAATCACATGGCATGATCACATCATTTCGTCACATTTCGATGCATTTAATGATTTTTCCTTATAGTGAAGGAATAAGCACTTAACTGCAACACTGCTTCAGTGACCCCTCTTGTTCAGTATTTTTTCCTCTTTCCTCTGCAGAAAAGAACACGGGAGAAACTGGTGAATGTATTATCCTTGTGTGGACAAGACGTGGGGCTCACGAAGAACCCTTCAGTAAGACACAACACCTTGCCTTAAATTTCAGCTTCTTTGGTCAATCTGTAGTTCCCAGCATTGACTTCTATGTGTAATTCTGTCTCTCTCTTCACAGGTGATCTTCTCCAGTTGTGGGGAGCTGGACCTCATAGAGCACCAGCCCAGCCTGGTGTCCTCTGAGGACGGGACCCGTGAGCCAGACAACATGGACGACACCACCTCGGAGCAGCAGTTCAGAGTTTTCAGGGATTTTGACTTCCTGGATGTGGAGCTGGAAGACGGAGAGGTGAGTTCTGTGACACTGAAGCTTTGAAACAAGTGGAAAAGCAAGTCATTCATCCTCGCTCTCATGTTCTCTCACACATTTTATGGAGAGTTCATGGGGAAACAAAAACAACAGCAGTGAGAAAATAATGACTAACATTAGCATACAGATGTCAGAGTTTGCTTTATGAAAAGTATATTCCTCAACAAATCAGTCTCTGCCTGCTCTGTGTAATGGGGTTTCTTTTTTCTGTTTTCCTCTGTGCCATCTAGGAGCTACAGGTAAGTTGTGTCATTTTGTAATGCTAATTGCTGTGTTTCTTAGATGAGTGTGGTGTTTGGTAGTACAGATTATTCAAAGGACTTTTGCCCTGACTGTAGAGTGTAGCAGTGTGTGTGCATGTCATGCAATACACAATACATGTCTGATTGTAGCCTCCACAGTTTTCTTATAATATTAGAAACATATTCACTCATATTTGATAGTGCATTCATCATATTTAGGCATGATCACCAGGGACTAATAGTCACCAGTGATATGCATGGCAACACATGGAGTCATTGACTAGGACAGCTACTTCTGTAGCTCCCTTATTATTTTATCTATTATATCATCCTTTTACCTGGTTATTAACAAAGAAAAGAAAGAAACTATTCACTATAATATTTTCCTTTCACTTAAGGTTGTTTACTACATGACTTACAATGCAACTGGCTTAATTTTCACCAATTTGAATTTACACTGTTCTTCAGTATTATGCCAGTAGCGTTCTGTATTCAGTATTCTTCTAGGCATATGGAGCAACTGTAGCATGATTGAAGACAGATTTTTTGTTTTCACTTCACAAATGTTATCACTCACACATAGAAAGTGAATTGATGGCCACTAGGATTTGAGAAATTAGAATGGAGAAACTTTTGTGGTCGTTTATGGTTTGAACATCTCAGAAGGAGCGTTAGCTCCACCCAGTGGCACAATAGAAGAAGGTAGGTTTAGTTTCAGCTATTCTGATGTCCATCACATTCAAATCTGTATTTTTATAATCCTAACAGTACGTGCTTTCCATACTAATTATACTGTAAACTATTTAATAAGTTCACACAGTAAAAAGTAACAAAAAACAAAAAAACAATTATATTCTGTTAATTATGAGCATCTACCATCAAACTTTTTCCTTCTGTTATTGGTGAAATTGAATACTGCTCATATTGCATCGCTGCATTGTGAGTGAAAAGCCACAGACTTTGGCTCCTGGAACACAGTGTCAGCTTCTCTCCCTGTGGTTGCTAAAATTTCTGATTGTCAAGGAACTAAAAAAACTGCTGGGATCAACAAGAGTGCAGTGCACAGTTTTATATTTTTAGTGACACCACAGCAACACAGTAGTCTGACAAGGCGTGAAGAAAGTTCTCTTATTATGCAGAAGCTATTTTTTGACCTTGAATCTAGCTTGCTTTGCATTGAAGTTTGTTTGGTTAAGGTAAGGCAGCTAATCTATTTTAATGCAGTCCCTGAGCAAACCATGCAGTACAGAAAGTAAAACCTCTTGCTTTCCATCAATGGTACATATCAGGCTAGTCATCACCACAGGAAGTCGCTCTTGTTTGATCTGTTGATCTAGAGCT
Organism: Neoniphon sammara; assembly: GCA_900302535.1. NCBI lineage: Eukaryota > Metazoa > Chordata > Actinopteri > Holocentriformes > Holocentridae > Neoniphon > Neoniphon sammara. The sequence continues at coordinate 82,717 of OMKZ01042678.1, forward strand.
TTGGTGGAATGTGGAAGTTGGCCAGTGTCTCGAGACAAAAAGTCACCCGGCATCTTAAACAAGACTGCAGCCAGACTCAAGGGAATGAAACCTGTAAATATTTACAACGTCCGGCAATCTCTGGGTGTTCTCAAATGCAACAGTTTTTCATGTTTTCACCATCATAGCTATTTCCATCAATTGGAGGAAAGTGTCCATGACAGGATGCACTGTGTCAAGGTCCACTGCTGCCTCAATGGTTAGCTAGAAAAGGCAATAACTCACCCAAGGACTACCCCCTCCCTGGACTTGCACTGCATGTTTGTGTGTGTGTGTGTGTTGCAGAAGAGACTGCGCTGTGCTTCTTGCCCCATGGTAACTCAAGGCTGTTCTCCTTTTCAGGGAGAGACGATGGACAACTTCAACTGGGGTGTGCGGAGACGCTCCATGGACAGTCTGGACCAGAGCGACCTGCAGCCCCTGGAGGAGAGCCAGCTGTCCAGCAGCATGCCCAGTCTGAGCAAGGTCACCCATGAAGACTCAGACGAGTCGTCCGAGGAAGACTCCCTCACTGCCAGCCAGATCCTCTCCCACTCACAACTTGTAAGTTCGCCTCTGTTTACGCCCTACTAACTTAATATCTCTTAAGTTAAAACCTAATGAATCATCAGACTCACCTCCCTTATAAGACTCTGCTATTAGAATTTTAAAACCCAGCCTATTATTTCTAATATTACAAGACCAGTTGTCCTTATACAGTATCAGCTAAGGTTTGTGAAAACTGTAGTAGCAGATGGAAAGCCCATGTGTCCACCCAGCTGTCATTCCCCTCCTCTCTTGTTCCTGATTTGTCAGTCGCTCTCTGCGACCCTCACAGTGTTTTCACTCCAGTCCAGGAATGTTATTTGTCAGCATATTCACCACCATGCTTGCTTAGAATGGAGATCTGTGAGTGTGGCATGATACGGGATTATGACTTTCACTCCAGTGTCTTGCTTGTGCTAAAATGCTTGTTTCTCAGCGTAATATTGAAACAAGACCACTACAAGTTTGACTTTCTCTCTTTACAGATTGTCAACCTTTCTCCAACCGCAGAGCTCAATAACATGGACTCTCCCTCTGCCTCCTTTGATGCATCTTCAGCTGACCCACCTCCTCTGAACACCAGACATGCTAGTTTCGAGGTCCAACTGCCAGAGGACTCGAAGCAGCGGGTGAATAAGGGATTCAGAGTGTCTGAGATACTGGGAACCACTAACTCCTATCGCAGCTCCATACTGGAGTTCTTTACTAATTTTGCCAAATAGAAACTATTCCAATTACATCCTTTTCTTGTGAAATGCATTGGAGGTTATGGGTTCACTCTGCGTTGAGTATTATGTTGTGGCGCTGTGACTTTTCTACATTTAATCTTGAGCATGGCCCAGTCTTTTGTGGGCATTTCAGTAGTTGCATGCTATATAGGAGAATGAACTAAAACCTGCAAGTGGGCATTCAATAACGCTTTGGGCTATGGGCTGGTTTGTGCCTCACTTTAATTGTGGCATAGATCGTCCTATTGGGATTTTAGGGGTTGTAGCCAGCAGTAGAAAATTGTCTCTATCTCTCTGTGTCTGTCTGTTTAAGGCAATGTGTATACCTATTGCTTCTGTGTGGGTGGCTCTAAGCAACAACTAAAAAACTCTTGGCATGTGGGAGGTCAAGAAAGGTTTACACATTGCCTGTCCTAAAATAAGAGTGTGCAGGGCCACAGGGCTGGTCCTAACAACATTATTTAATAATCTATTTAATTGGCACAATATATGCACACTGAATTTATCAAATAAAAGAAAACACCACATGGAGTATCCGTAGTGTCACATGGAAAGGTTAGTGTGTCCATTTTACCCCCAAATATTACTTGTTTGATGCTCAAGTATATTAGAGGGAACATATTTCAGATAATATTAACCATTAGTGCATGCTGCCTCAGTATTTGTGTTTGGATGTTTTTTCCTAGACATTGAGGAAGCGTTGTGTCACTGTTTCTCCTTTTCAGCCTGAGGTGTCACCAGAAGATGAAGACACCATTTTCCATGAGGATGACATCTCTCTCTGCATTAATGAGCTGCCGCCTGAATTTCAGTGCACTGACAGTTTCACGCTGGACTCGACTCAAGGTGATTACAAGGGAGAACTGGACCTGGACAGCTACCTACCCAGGTATAAACTCACAACTTTTTTATATAGCAGGTTAAATGGATGGATTGGAAATGATTTTACATTAGTTAGTAGTGCTGAAATTAGTCGATGGAAAATTACTTGGTTATAATGTTGATCGTTTTACTCACTTATCAAGTAAAAATACCGAACAGTTGTTAGTTACAGCTTCACAAATTATAAGATTTCCTTGCATTTTTCTGTGTTTTTTTTATTTATTTATTTTTTTATCATGATAAACTGAAAACATTGGGGTTATTTTGGCTGCTACTCACACTAAGTGAGCAATTTTAACACTTTACTTGGGCTCTGGTAAGTAGTGATAGGTGTTTCTCGATATTTTTGACATGATAAATGAAATGATTGATCGATTAATGGAAAACCTTTGCATTTGTAAAGCTGCAACCAGTAAATATTTGTTTTTGTATTCCTTGATAAATGACTATAATGATTAATCCATTATCCATTATCAAAATTACAATTGATTAATCAACTAATCGGTTAATCGACTAATTGTTTGAGCACTATTAATGACTTGTCTGTGTGTGTCCACTCAGTCTCGCCGAGGAGGAGAGAGACGACATGCTGGAGTCCCGTTCGTCCCCGCCGCCGTCACCCTTCTTCTCCGCCATCCTCGCCGCTTTCCAGCCGGCGGTTTGTGACGATGCGGAAGAGGCTTGGCGAAGTCACATCAACCAGCTCGTGTCAGACTCAGATGGATCTTGTGCAGTCTACACTTTCCATGTGTTTTCTTCATTATTTCAGGTATCATATAGTGCTAAAACAATTGGACAATTAATCGATAAGTCTGTTGACAGAAAATTAATGGATTATAATTTTGATAACGGATTAATCCTTTTAGTAATTCATTAGATAAAAGTACCTGGTTAAAGCTTCATATAAAATTATTTAAATGAAACCTGTTGATCAGACTAAGTAATGAATTTTAAGATATAAGGTTGGACTCTGGTAACCTGTGATGTGAATTTGTCATTATTTGAAACATTTCATGGACAAAATGATTAACCAATTACTTGAAAAAATTAATCAACAATGAAAATAATAATTATTTTCAGCCCTTTTATCGTGTTGTTGTAGTGTTGATTTTAATATGACGTACACTTGTATTCGTTAACAGTGTTCTTGATGAAACTCAGACAATTATTACTGGGAATTTAACAAGATTAGTTATCTGGCTGATTCACCTTCGTAAAAAGGGAAGCTGCCTTTCAGAAAAGACCTCATAATAAAAAATTCTGTAGTTACTTTCTGCTTGATTTTCACCAGAGATTCATTATCCAGATGTTGTTCACTTCACTGACCAAAGCTGACAGGCGAAGACTTTGGAATAAACCTGAAATAAAGACAGGCCATAAGTTCCTCCAACAGTCTTTGATTGACTTTGACAGCATCACAGCTAGCTTGTTATTTTGCTTTACAGAGTATCCAGAACAAATTTTGCTCTTTGACCTGCGACGCTGTGAATTACCTCGGCGATGGACTGAGGGGAATAGGATCAAAGTTTCTGAGGTCATCTCAGATGCTAACGTCGTGCTCAGAGTGTCCAACCCTGTTTATTGATGCAGACACTGTGAGTAATTTGACATTTTCCAATATGTCCCTGATTCTGTTTTACCAGTCAGGACATATCCCTAAAAGCACAAAAAATGAAACAAAACTTTCCTTTCGCAGATTATGTCATACGGACTCCTTGAAAAAATGAAGTTCAGTGTGTTGGAACTTCAAGAGTATCTTGATACTTACAACAACAGAAAGGAAGCGGCTCTCTCTGTAAGGACATGGAATATGTTGCTTTCTTGTCTAAATGTCACCCATGTGTCAATACCAACACATGCCTCTGTAATGATTATCCTGTCTTTGTTACCCACAGTGGCTGAGTAATTGTAAGGCCACCTTTCCCAGGAGTGCTGGAGGCACGGTGGTAACATGTCAACCTGCAGAACACGAGGAAAAGGTAAAAGCCCTAGAAATACAAGAAATATATTATTTGTTAGTAAATGTGATATTAGGACTGCCTTGCTGTTAAATTTTGTATGGCTAATACTTTCAGTCAGTGTGCCAATGCACAAAAGGGTGTATAATTTTGGGGAAAAAAATGGTTGTAAATTTTTCTAAAAGAATGGGTATTTTCAGTTTCTTCAAAAATGACTGAGAGTACTACAGATTCCATTTGAACTGACCTTTCACACTGTACTTTCTGCCTTTCAATTACTCTGTGATACTGTAGCTCTGTGAGTGTTACCCCTTATTTTCTCACAATATCTAAATGTCAAGTTTCTGGACAACCTTGAGTTTCTGCACAGCACGTCACATTGATTCCCTCATTCCAATGTGCACTGTGATCATTTTCAACTCTGCTGGGCATGGGAGCAAGTTCTCTTAAGTTGCATTTACTCTAGCACTAAACAATTACACTCACTTGGTAGCAAAAGCACAGAAAGGAAGGCAAAAGCAAAAATAAGAATTTACAGCATTAAAACTTGGCACTGTATAGACTAAGAAGGACATGAAATGATAAACATCGTAGGCTAAGAGACTCCCACCAAAGTGAGTGCATTTGTGCTAATGAAAAGGCAAACTTGTTAATTTGCTTGGCTTTTTAACTTGGCTTTTTGGTGACTCGTGAGGACCACCAGCACTCCTTTCAGTTCTTAGTCAGCCCTCTTTTTTCTTCTTGTATGCATGTCAATAAGATGCAAGCATTTATGACCTATATTAACACTCCTCACTTACGCTAAATGAAATGGTAAGGAATGCATGCCCTTCCTTTGATTCTCTGTTTTCCTCTTACTTCTTTTCTGTCTTATAACATGCTTACTTTGTAGCAAATGGAATCTCTGGCAGTAAGTTAATCAAAGCTTATTTCTCTTCATTGTTTTACATAGTCCCTGCTACAAAACTATGTCTTTTCCCTGTAATGAAAGACATTGTTATTGGGCTGTCTGTATAGTAAACAGAAGTGGTTTTACAGTAGTTAGAGTAGTTGGTTTTATGTTCGTTACCCATCAAATGCAGAACTCGCTTAAAATAAAGTAGTGCTTAGATGGAGAGGCCTAATTCTGTAAATTGACATATTGCTAATAATGGCCAATTTGCTCTTATTTTTCAGCAACTGGAGCTCTGTCAACGACTCTACAAACTCCACTTTCAGCTCTTGCTGCTTTTTCAGTCCTATTGTAAGCTGATTGGTCAGATCCATGCAATTAGCTCTATTCCCGAGGTAGGTGCATCAGGAGTTTTCATGTTTTCTCCATGAGTTTTTTATTTTCTTTTCTTTTTGTCCTTTATAATCAAAATGGCTGTATGATCCACACTGTCCAATTCATTTCACTTGTTAAAAATGTTAATCTCTCTCAACCTTCAGTTGACAAATATGTCCAGAGAGCTAAATGACTTGAAGAGCAGCCTGAGGGTAGCAGCAGCCTCAGTACCAAATGATGACCTTGCTTCCCGTGAGAGTTCCTGCTCTGAGCCCACCTTCAGTTCCTCTGAGGCTGCTGTGCAGGCCATCCTGGAGGGTCTGAAGAACAACGAGTTTCCCACAGCCATCCGCTATATTCGTGAATGCAGGTGAGAAAAGCAAAGGCTTGTTTGTCTGCACATTTTGAGCACCTGCTGTCAAACTGTTTCCCTGAGTCTAGACAAATATGAGCAAAGCCTAACTGTGTTTCCATTGCAGACAGATGTGGCCTAATGACATCTTCGGCAGCCACTCTGAGGATGAGATCCAGACCTTACTGAACATCTACTTCAGACATCAAACCTTGGGTCAGACGGGAACTTTTGCTCTGGTGGGCTCAAAGCAGGACCTTTCAGAGATCTGTGTCAAACTGATGGAACTGAACGGAGAAATTCGGGACATGATCCGACGAGCCCAGGGCTACCGAGCTATCACAACTTTCCTCCCAGATTCCAGTGTTTCAGGCTCTAGTCTGTGATGGCAGCTTCGTAGCTTTTGACACAAATCCCTGCACAGCGTCCTGTCCCATGCTCAGCCTTTGGTCCTGTGTGGGGTTGCTGCTGTCGGTTACCAAGACCTCGACTCTCACCTGGGAATATCAAAACTTCACTTTCTGTACTTACTCAGAGTAAAGACACATCAGAATGTCATATATTCAGATCTTCAGATGTGCAGCAATACTGTTGGGTTGAGTGAGATGAGAGACTTTGTTATTGTAAAGAAACTTAGGCTTTTATTGCACTAATAATAGATAATGTCACAAAGCGACCACTTGCTACTGAGGTCAAAAACTTTCACATTTAACAAATGACATACCAAAGCTAAGTGATTCTCCTTCAGTTATGTTGTTTTAATTTTAAAGGGAAAATGTGCAATGCTTCACGGAAGTGGACGACTTTTACTGTATCCTGAAAGAATGTATTTGAATTTCATAGCTTTTGGCTTACATGAAAATTCTTAGTACAGGAAAAGGGAGGCTCAATTGCTTGGTTATAGTGTGTGTGTGTGTGTGTGTGTGTGTGAGAGAGAGAGCTCAAACCTGACGACCATCTTGGATGGAATTATGGATACTGATTTGCATAATATTGTACACATTCAACTACTTTGACATGCTGCAAATCTACTGTAATGTTTCATAAACCTAGATGCCGCTGTGTGGGTTATCTGTTACTTAAACCATCTTACTGTATCTTTTTACTGTGCAGCTTTTAGCAAATAGAGAAATTATTTATATTATTTGCAGAAGACAAACATGCTTTTAACTGACTAGTTTTATAGAAAACAAATGTTTTGTTCCATCTGTTAAAACTGCCAAGCATGCAAATTGTATGCACTATAAAGTGTAATAGTAATATTTATGAACATATAATAAACTATTTTAACAAAAAAAATGTACATAGTGCAATGGGGGCTTTGCTCAGACTTATAAGATTGTATTTTTATGAATTTAATTTACAGTTTGAGTTGCATGTAGACTGAAAGAAATCCATATTTGTAAAGCTTCCATAGGAACTGTTGATGTAGCCTTTCACCTTGTAAATACTACTGCCTTTGCAATGTACTTTGGTGTTCTGTACACTTCTGTAACAATAAAGAATAAAAACTACATTTGTTAACTTTGGTGTTATTGTGTGATTTGTGCAAGGAAGCAAGTATTAGAAGTAAAATGTACTTCTATGAAAAGTAAAAATTGTAGTACCTTTAAAAAATATCCTTTCAGTGTTAGATTATTGATGCATTAACCTGAAAAATAAATAAATAAAAATAAACATTACATGTTGTAGGTCTGATCGTTGTTCCATATACTTTTGGCTTGTTTACATTCTAACAAGACATCATATTTTATGTTTTGCATGTAAAAACTTATTCTGCAAAGTATAGCCGTCAGGTTTATGTAGTGCAGTAAAATGTACAATATTTCCCGCTGAAATACAGAAATGTTACGTAGAGAGCATCGTATATTGCATATATATACATAAGAAATACCCATAGGCCTATATGAAATGTTTTCCAATTTGGCTCATTTTTAATATATTTAATATCAGACAACAGCTCTCTGGCATAAGTGCACATATGTTCATATATACAATTTCTGTATGGGGGAGTATGTAAGTCTCACAAAATATAAATCCTCAAGTAAAGTGCCAGTTCCTCAAAACTGTGTTTATGTACAGTACTTGAATAAATGTACTTCGTTACTTTTATGATATTTACGTGTAACTAGTTCGAAATCAACACGCTGCCATGTGAAACAGATATTTCTGTTAACGAGCCAACGAGGCTTTTATTGTGAAAACCGACTCCGGTGGCGCGCGAGGTTTGTTTTTGTGGGCAGGACTATTAGCAAGCAGGCTGACATGTAAATCTGCCATAATCTTTGTTACTTTATAACATTACTTTATCGTCAGGATTTTGTAAGGAGTTTCACCACGGCATGAAAGACAACGCTGTCATACTCCGCCATGGTAAGTCAAAGTTACTTAGAAGCCGAATCATATTTTGAAAGTTTGTTCGCCTTATAAAATAGCCCGTGTTGCTGCTTGGGACATGCTGTGAGTGAACTGACCAAACGTTATCCAACGTTAACGTCAAGTTGCTGTTTTTTCTAATTACCGGGAACATAAATAGTGACTTAAATAACCTCCCGCGGAAATCAAATTGACAGTAACGTTACTCTCTCGACTGTCTTCACTATCCCGTGAGCTACAAGGTTAGCCACCTTTCGCTAACGTGATGGTCGGAAGCAGAAGTTGGGGTTGTGTGCATTTGCATGACTGCCCCACTGACTGTGAGAAACCTGTTCGCTAGCTAATATTAGCCAAACTGAAGATTAGACCAGTTTCAGTGTAACTTATATATGTGAAAACTTTGTCTCCTCAGGTATGTCACCCAGCTAAGTTTGGAGATTACTCATATCACGTGGCATGGCTTCAACCTCAAAAATGATGTATGACACATTCAAAGATGAGATATGGGAAGGTAAGACAAGCAATGTTATGAGACCCCTTTTGGTTAATGTGTAGTTATTGCTTAATCATATCAAGCGGCGTAATCACCCAACCATTATATCTGCGTTTACACAAAGATAAACAAGGTAACTTAGTTTGCAGTTTGTGTACTGATTTTTAAACATGACCCATTTGTTTTTCATTGCAGAGCTGGGACCACTGGACCCCAACTGGTTTGATGCACTGACAGCTAAAGCAGATGAGGAAAATGTCTCTGAACAAGATAACTTGAGTACCCTTAACCAAGATGGACTTTTCAAAACACCATTTGAAAAAAGTGCAGTGGAGAGTCAGCTGTTTTCAACCCCAAAGATTTTCAGATGCAGTAGAGTTCAGTCACCTGAAACGGAGGATGAGCAGTTCTTCTCTGCAGAACAAGGTAACATTTGATAAGGGGTATACTTTTGGTGACAAAGAATTTATGCTATAATGTCAAACTAAAATATCTTGTGTTTCATCAACTGGTGGTAAATTGGAACATGGCTGACTGGATAGGACTTTTGAATTGGACCCAGGTGCCAAATGAAATAGCCTACTCTATGACTGCATTGAACAGCTTTTATGAGGATGCATTAAGCAGTTTTTCATGTGGTACTTCTCAGAAACAGAAACATTACCCTGGGCAGTTGCCAGTCCATGTTTGTTTGGGACATCAAAAGAGGGGTGAGTGCATTAAATCTTTGACACTTTGCTGTTTGTGAAAAATGTGATTGTCTTATTTCCCAAATTGATTGTTTTTATTTAGCCACAGTGTGAATATTAAGTGATATTTCATTTTGGAATAAGTTCTGTGAATAGACAACCATGGCAAATAGGTGTGCAAAGGAATTTAAAATGCAAAACATGGAATATTTTTCCCTTGTCACTGCTATAGGCAGTTATTAAGAGCCTTAAAGGTTAAGACATTTTCCTTTTCTTTACAGAATGTCAGACGCTAAATCATATGGACATATGCAGCTTCAAAACAGCTTTGGTAAGCTAGAAGTTCATATTTATTTTCTTCAGTCAAATTATATTTCATTAAGATTTTGTTTTCAGTAGTTAATTTGTATTTGTCATCTGACAGACTTGCTTGATACTCCCCCTAAAACTTCAGTAAGTGATTGTGATATAATATTTATTTCAGCATATCCCATGATTTCAGTGCCTTTGTGGAATATGGAATGAAAAAGTTTACTTTCTAATGTTACTTTCATTTCATTGTGTCTGATTGGTTAAGGTTGACTTTGTGCAGCATATCTCTGAAAGTCTTGGTGCACAGATTCATCCTGATATATCATGGACCAGTTCACTGAATACCCCACCAGCTGTGCCATCCACCCTGATTTTGTGTATGCACACATCTCTTATTTTATATATTTTGACACTGTTGGTCAATTTTAGTATCGGTGTATTCTGTTAATTGATCAGTGTGTGTGTTTGTGTCATTGTTGTCACTTTTATAGCTAAAAACGAAGAAAGTCCCTGTCCACTGAGCCCTTCCGCAGACAAAAATGTTATTGTGAGTTCTTTGCCCCATCCCTAAACACAAGTCATGTTTACAATTTCTAGAATGCTTCTGAATGTGTGGTAGATTCTCAGTCCCTGCTTTATCAGTGATGCATCAGCACTTTGACACTTGAGCTTGACATATGACCATGCAAAAGTTTGTATCAATTTACCGCAAAATACCATGTTCATGTGGTAATTTGAAATGTAAATTTCATGAGACATCAAGTATTGTTACACTAAAAGGTTCATTTTTCTGTATATATCCTTGTAAGCTACTGTCAGCTCTGACTTAGCTGCAAGTATACAATTCAAATATGCATTTAATAATTACAGTAACAGTTTGAATATTGGAGTAAGTTACACTACAGAACTCACTGTTTTTCTTTGTTACCTCTCTTAGTTTGTCCGGAAGCTTTTCCCTTCACTTTCAAATGTATCCAGAGTTTCAGCAGTGTCACCTATAAAGAACGAGATACCTCCCATTCAACAAGGTAGGGTGTTTTGTTCTTGTACATTTGATAATGTTTAATATAGCACAGTGTTATTTAATGACTGAGATAATTGTACATTACAATGGTTAGAGTGCATTAGAGTGCAAAATGTGAAACAACAATATTTATTGTTGCTCTCAAATCAACAGCTGTTGATTCCCCTGAGGCTGGTCGGGGTAGAAACTCCCACGACTCAGCAGAGTGTTCACTGAACCAGAGTGGCAGTGACTGGAAGCAGACACTACCGGACGCCATTAAGGATCGAGACATTCGCAGCACTGTGGCAAGTGTTCTTGATGGAGCTGAAAATGTCCTTTCCATATTCTTCACCAACAGTAGCTCAGCACTGCGAAGAGTGAAAACTGACAGAATCAAAAGGAAGCAAGGCATCTCAACAAAAGACCATGGCTTCAGTTCTACAGATATCCTGACAACAAACAACATGGCACCCAGTGAAAGAACTGCCGAACAGACAACAGATGATCAGGAACTTGGCATAGTGCCTTTATCCCCACACTTGAAAAGTCAAGTGAAAACTGGAGATATTGGAAACACGCAGTGGTCTCCAATGAGTTTATCTGAAATTTCACACAGTGTAATGGATACATCTTGCCATGTTGATGATGCTGCTAAACAGCGTGAATCCAGTGTTGCAACAGAACAATTGGGAAGTGACTCTGATCATGGCCAACTAGTTAGGCCATCACTCATAAGCACAGACTCCTTGTTTACTAAGAAAAAAAGAAGATTTGTTTACACTGTGCGTAGTGCCAAACCCCAGCTGCAAGAAAAAGACTTGTCAACTGAGAGGACAGGATCATCACCAACGAATCCAGTTTCTGGTAACATGTTCTGATGTTTTTTGTATGCAAAGTTTACTTACTCATGTTTTGATTTTCTCGTGCATGTAAACACAAGTATTCATCAATGCTATAATAGTCAATTCCTGTGTGCACATGGAAAAACATTAATTAATTAATGGTGTTAAAACATTAATTAATGGTGTTAAACCTTGTGTGCTATTCTGCTTTATTTCAGCACAAGAGTTGGATATGAAGCAGATGGAAAGTGCCCCACCCGAAGCACAGTGTTACAATATCAGCAGGAAATCTTGTGATGCAATAAATGAGATGCAAAAACAGGAAAATGTGGCTGAAGAAAATCTACCTCAATCTGCAGCAACTAAAAGCCAGGATCTTGATATGTCACAGCTTTGCAGAGATTTTGCACAAGACTTTACTCCATCAGTAGACCCCAGCGCACTGAGCAAAGTGGAAGACAATACATCTCGAACTGGCTTCTCCCCATCAGCATGCCTGTCAGCCTTGAGACAGAGAAATAAGCAAAAATCAAGTCAAAGGGGAACGAGCTTTCACCGTCACTGTAGTGGAGTTAGTAACAAAAGACGTGTGCCTACCACTCATGTGACAGACTCTAAAATAGAGAGTACGGTTAGTGACAGCGGCTTCCAATCCGCTTCAGCAGATGTCACTCAAACGACTGCTTCAGGTTCAGTTCTTCCCAGCTTACAGAAAAATGCTAGTCAACCATGGCCTGATTTTAAAACTGGGATCCACGGGGCTCCTCCTGTTAAGTCTGCAACTAAAGAGACAGGAAAAGCATGTATGGATGACACTATGAATGGACCTGTAACTGATGCTAAGTTGTCCATCAGTCTAGTCAAACAGAGCCGGACACCAGACCATGGCACAGAGAATGCACTGACACAACCACTTAGCGGTGCTAAAGGAGTCGACAGTAAGAGAAACTGTATTCAACAGAATGGTCAAGTTCATGCCAATTTGCCACCAGAAGTAATTGTTTCTCTTCCTTCTATCCATGCATCAGGATTCAAAACAGCTTCAAATAGAGGTATAAGGGTTTCCAAAGTCAACTTGGAGCGAGCCAAGAATCTATTTAAAGAGATTGAGGCTGAAAGCCCTCTCAGTGATCAGCCCACCAAATGTAGCAGGACCACTAAAGATGAAACTGACATGATCAATAAAGCAGTGGAAAACAGCATTTCTAACTCAGACCATCCACCCTCTTCAAGCAGAAAGTGTGGTGATGTCCACTGTGCCTTGACAGCTTCACAAAAGGCTGATGTCACAGAGCTGTGTAGTCTTTTGGAAGAAGCAGATAGCCAGTTTGAATTTACACAGGTCAAAGCTGCAAAGCAAAACCAGCGTTGTAAAGATGACAAAGAACTGGACCCTGATTTTCTTGCAGGTATAAATTTTGATGACAGCTTTAGTTCAGATGCCGAAAAGCAAGTGGCAAAGACAATGACACCTGACAAAGTGACCTCAGTTTTGCACAACAAAATGAATTATAAGGCGCCTGGCATCAAAAGTAAATCCAGTGGTACATCGCTCTGCAGTGCAGTTAAAAAAGAAAAGGACTCATCTGGCAATGTTTTTTCCACAACATCTGAAGGCCTAGCTGGAATTGTGTCGCCTGAACTCCAAAATAATTTTAGCATAGCTGGACACACTGAAACAATCAAGCCTGAGAACATAAACCCACCAGTGTTTGGTGTGGGCTTTAAAACTGCTGGAGGAAATATTTTGAAAGTTTCAAATAAGTATCTGAGCAAAGCTAGAGCTTTGTTTGCAGATTTAGAGGAGAATCCAGTGACCATCTTAGACCCTGGTGACAATATTGTGACAACAAACGCTGAACAAATTTCTGTGAAAGCCAACCAGCAACACAATGTGGATAATATTCACAATAGCGACTTTTTGCACAGTAAAGAAGATGACTCTAAGTTCACTGGTAACCACATCAACACTGGGGAGAGAAGTGAAGTCTGTTTTTCAGATGTGACAGAATCCCCCTGTTTAGACGGACGGGTCCCAGATATTCAAACTGATGAACACACTACAAAAAGTCACGAGCTTGAAAACAACATGAACACAGCATGTCAAAGTGGGTTCCAGATGGCCAGTGGGAAAGGGATCACCATCTCAGAGAAAGCTATTCACCAAGCAAATGCTGTCTTCAAAGACTGTGATGTTACAGACAGTTATGATTGCATGTCAGAACATGAGAAGCATGTAACACCTGTGACTGGAAGTCTCAGGGATAAGAAAAACAATTCTAACTTTCAAGCAGTGAAAGGGAACGCTAATGATGAACCTCTCAATGGAAGCACTGAATTTGAAATTGTGAATTCTGGACCAGTTGCAAACCGTACAAAGATACAACATTGTGATGATGCACAGATACACAGTGGCAGGTTTAATAATACACTGGCTCTGACTAATGCACTTTCATTCCGTGGAAAACCATCTTTGACAGCAAAACGGCGCTCTTCCCCTTTGTACACAGCAACAAAGGATGTTGGATCTTCTGATATTGGTGAATTGAGCAGTGACAATGGTTTCTGCACAGCCAGTGGAAGGAAAGTCCCTGTGTCTAATGAGGCAATGACAAAAGCAAAGTCTCTTTTGAATGAATATGATGCGCTTGAGGACAGAAACAGACAAAAAGGACAGAAAGAAGCTGACTCAAGAACTAGTCGCCAGACCAGTCCAATTCCAGCTCTACCACCACAAAATGGTGGATTTCAGACAGCCAGTGGCAAAGGAGTAGCAATTTCAACTATGGCTCTCAAGAAAGCGAAAGTCTTGCTGAGTGAATATGATGATGTTGAGGACAACAAAGAAATAAGACTGATGCATCCCAACAGTCCAGTGTGTGATCCAGCACCCAGGAATAGTGGTTTCTGTACAGCCAGTGGAAGGAAAGTCCTTGTGTCTGATGAGGCAGTTACAAAAGCAAAGTCTTTTTTGAATGAGTGCGATGCACTTGAGGACAGAAACAAACCCAAACAAAAAGCTGACTCAAGAATTTGTCATCAGACCAGTCCAATTCCAGCTCTCCCACCAAAGAATGGTGGATTTCAGACAGCCAGTGGCAAAGGAGTAGCAATTTCAACTATGGCTCTCAAGAAAGCAAAAGCCCTGTTGAGTGAATATGATGGTGTTGAGAATGAAAAAGAGATAAGACCAATACATCCCAACAGTCCCATGTGTGATCCACCACCCATGAAGAGTGGTTTCTGTACAGCCAGTGGAAAGAAAGTGTCTGTGTCTGATGATGAAATGACAAAAGCAAAGTCGCTTTTGAATGAATGTGATGCATTTGAGGACAGAAACAAACCCAAACAAAAAGCTGACTCCAGAACTTATCATCAGACCAGTCCAATTCCAGCTGTACCACCACAGAATGGTGGATTTCAGACAGCTAGTGGCAAAGGAGTTGCAATTTCAGCTGTGGCTCTTAAGAAAGCAAAAGCCTTGTTGAGTGAATATGATGGTGTTGAGAATGAAAAAGAGATAAGACCAGTACATCCCAACAGTCCAATGTGTCATCCACTGCCCAGGAATAGTGGTTTCTGCACTGCCGGTGGAAAGAAAGTGTCTGTGACTGATGATGCAATGGCAAAAGCAAAGTCGCTTTTGAATGAATGTGATGCATTTGAGAACAGAAACCAACATAAACAAAAAGCAAACACTTTAAGATCCGGTCATAAGACCAGTCAAATTCGAGATTTACCACCACAAAATAATGGATTTCATACAGCCAGTGGCAAAGGAGTAATAATTTCAGCTACAGCTCTTAAGAGGGCAGAAGCTCTATTGAGTGAACATGAGGGGACTGAGGATGAAAAGGAAATAAGACCAACACATCCCAGCACTCTAATTTATGATCCACCACCCAGGAATAATGGGTTTTCTGCAGCCAGTGGTAAGCCAGTGGCATTTTCAGCCAAGGCTCTCCAGAAGGCGAAAGCTCTTTTCAGTGACATCAGTTTCAATGCAGAGACGCCAACTGTTTCAGACACAAAGAAGACTGATTCAAACCATGAAGATGCTCATATTGCAGAGAAAATGAATAGCACTTTCACAACTGCAAGGGGAACAAAAGTCCAAGTCTCTGAGAAAAATCTTTTGAAAGCAAAAAACCTTCTTGATACAGAGTGTCCTGATTCTATAATTACTCCAAGGTCTTTATCATCAAACTTAGTTGACACCCATATGTCTGATATGTCCAAAGTTAATGTTTTGAAGATAACTTCCAGTTCAGATCTTAGCACAACCAGTCAGAAAGAAGTGTCTGTCCAAGAAATTGCCCCTAATGTAGTTCCACCTTTTCTCACTTCACATGAGACTGAAAATGCAAAAGAAACTAAAAGAAATTCAGGTGAGGATGATTGCAGTTTGAGCACAATAAGTGGCAAAAGAGACTCTGTGTCAGAAAAGGCATTTAAAAAAGCATTTAAGTTCAAAGAGGGTACAAAGCAAGACAATTTCCAGGACAGGCCTGGAGAGAAAAGGCCAACAGTAGTGGACTGTGGATTTAATCAGACCAGCAGCCGTGAGACACATCGGTTCACAAGGACAAATGGGTCATCTGTGCTAAACTTTCAATCACTTAACATCGGTGACTGCACTGACACCCAGCAGCAATTCTTTGCACAGGAAGCCATGGACTGCACAAAGGCCCTGTTAGAAGATGAGGACCTAGCAGGCCAGAGTCTTAGCACGACTTTAGCAGAGATGCCACTGCAAGATAATCCTGAGGCCAGCAAAGGATCTGGAGAAACACGAAAAGGAATAGGGAAAAGATCAGCAGAGGATGCAGATATGACTGGTAAGCAGCAATATTTGAACTTGAACTTTTGTTTCTAAAACACTCACCAAAACAGCTATGATGAGGTAAATATTAGACTTTTTAACACAGTGCCACAAAGTGTCATGTTGCCCTTTCTGGAATGTTAAAGATGTGTTCTCCAACCACACCTTTTGCAGTTGCAGTAGCTAACTTGCTGTGTGTTATATTATCATACAATCGTCACCAGCGTATCAGCTAACATGAGTTTGAGTTGCTAGTGACCAGTTCTTGACTAGTCCGGGAAAAGTTCACTTATTTTTTTTATTTATTTATTGGCTTATTTTTGTGAACTGTTCTTTTAAATGCTGATATACGATTAAACTCACTGAATGTGCAGGCCAAGCGTTAATACATTACATGCATGACCATTAAGTAATGTTTGTCTTGCTGTTTTACAATATTCTAGGTCAGCCTCCCCTGAAAAGACGATTATTGGAAGAATTTGATAGAACTGTGGACAGTCCAAGAGGGTCAACACTCCATGCTGCAAAAAGTTGTCCAGATGGTAAATCACTAGCAGTGCTTCAAATTACCTGCATCATACATATGTCCTTGAATATCTGAAATGACTTTCAGACTGTATTTCTGCTTGATTAAGGTGTAACAAAAGACAGGAGGGTTTTCAAGTATAGCATCTCCCTTCATGCAAACATCACTAGGCCACACGGGTAAGTCACCTGTGAAATGTTGATTACTGCATGTTTGTCAAGCAATTGGAGCAAAAGCTATCAATCCATTGCCATCTAAATTTTTATCTTACAGAGATGGAAAGCCCTATGTGGAAACCAGCTTGCAAAAGACAGAGCAAATGTTGGCAAGACCAAATCCAACCCTTGGAGAAAGTGGATCTTCACATTCCAAGATGGCAGTTTCTGTTCCCCCTTTACAACAGAAAATGAAGACAGAGACACTCAAGAGTAACATGCCAAAGGACAAAGCAAGACCAACTTCTGTGTTTGTCCCTCCATTCAAAAAACAAAGTACTGCAGTCAAAGAGAACTCACCTAAGCCACAGACAAAGGAGGAGAAATGCCAACATCTCTATGTAACGCCTAATAAAACCAACACTTATGTCCCACCCACTAAAACAACAAGTATCCCTACAGAAGTAACTGACAGTAGAGGCAAAGAAGACATTCAGACATTGGCCTTACTTGACTCTGGTAATCTCGAGAGTGGTGAAAATGCTTCTTTTGGCCACGGAACAGAAGATTCTGCTAAAGAGGCATCAGGTGTAGAAGACAGATTATCTAGCAACCAAGGTAACTTGTTTGGGATATGGTCATTATAATATACAGCATAAAATTATACATTAGAAAACTAATTTTTGTTTTGATGTTCTATTAACAGAAATGGGTGAGAGCTTAGAGTTGGCACGGGACATGCAGGACATGAGAATCAGGAAAAAGAAGCGTCAGACTATACGAGCTCTATCGGGGAGCTTGTTTTTAGCTAAAACCTCAGGGGTGCCTAGGATCCCCCTAAAAGATGCAGTAAATGGTCAGTCACCTGCCCCCCACACCCCAAAACAGGTACAGCCAGCATTGTAACTGGACTTTCAAGGTTAATGTTCAAAGACAGATATTGCTCAATTTTGGAAATAATTTGTTTCATGTAAATTCATGTTTTTGATGTTTTTTTTGTTTTGTTTTTCAGCTCTATGGATATGGAGTGCATCGGCATGTGACTGAGATCACAAGTGAGAATGCACAATATTTTCGCTTCACTTTCCAGCAGTTCTTCAAACAGGAAGTATTGGTAGAGAGAGGTGGTGTTCAGCTTGCCGATGGAGGATGGCTGATCCCCAGGAATGATGGGACTGCAGGAAAAGAGGAGTTCTATAGGTACCATCTTCTCTGTCGGTTACTGAAATTAACTTTGTTAATATGATCAGAGTTTGAGAAACCAGGTGTATTGTGAAGATTATACTGAATCTCTGTCATGTCAATGTCCACAGAGCGTTATGTGACACCCCAGGTGTGGATCCTAAACTGATGAGTGAGGAGTGGGTTTATAATCACTACCGGTGGATAGTGTGGAAACAGGCGTCTATGGAGAGATCTTTTCCAGCAACAATGGGCAGTCTTTGTCTCAACCCAGAGCAAGTTCTCCTACAACTCAAATACAGGTGTGTAATTTATAGTGTATTGTGTTTCTGTTGCTGTTATTGGTAGAAGCAGTGTTGGTTTGATTTCAGCATGAGCTCACAAGATACAAACTGGCATTATGTTACATTATGTGCATGCAATACAACATACAAGCTTGGGTATCACACAAAGCATGTTGCCTTTTGCCCAGGCTTTACAAATAGTTTATATTTTGCCACATAAAATCCTCCTCCTTGGAAACAAACCTCAAGTCTTGTGGATCTAACCAAAAGAAACTGGAATAAATATAAGTAACTCTTCACATCCTGGGAAATACCACAGTAGTAATCATTCAGTTAAATTTGATAATCTAATGATATAAATGCTTCTTTAGTTTTACTCTTAGATTTTTTTTTATTTTTTTACTTTTGTCAGATATGATGTAGAGGTGGACCACAGCCGTAGGCCAGCTCTGAGGAAGATCATGGAAAAGGACGACACAGCAGCCAAAACCCTGGTTCTGTGTGTTTGCGGCATCGTCTCCAGGGGTCACAACCCAACCAAACAGAGTCGGAGTGACGTCCAGACCCCACAAGGCGCTGATTCTAAGGCGGAAAATCCAGCTGCAGTTGTTTGGCTAACAGATGGATGGTATGCCATTAAAGCCCAGCTGGATGTTCCGTTGACCGCCATGCTCCACAAGGGTCGACTGGCCATCGGTGGGAAGTTGATTACCCATGGGGCCGAACTGGTGGGATCCCAGGATGCCTGCTCACCTCTAGAGGCACCTGAATCTATCATGTTAAAGGTACTGTAAACACTCTCAAGCAAGCTAGACAAGTTGTTCTGTCTGTCCACAGGTTGGACAATGATAACAGGTTGAGTTATTGATCATTTATGTTTTCAGATTTGTGCCAATAGCAGCAGACTAGCACGATGGGATACCAAACTGGGTTTTCACAGGGACCCACGGCCATTCCTGCTGCCTGTCTCCTCTCTGTACAGCAATGGAGGGGTAGTTGGATGTGTGGACATTGTGATATTGAGAAGCTACCCTATACAGGTGCATTTTGTGTTACAGCATCAATGTACTATGACTCCTGGAAGTTAATTTTATAAAGCTTTTTGACAGTTACCTTGTCTTTTTTTCTTTCTTTTTTTTATAGTGGATGGAAAGGAAACCTGATGGAGGCTTTGTGTTTCGCTGTGACCGTGCAGAGGAGAAAGAAGCGAGACGCTTCAACAACAGCAAGCAGAAAGCTATGGAGATCCTTTCTGCCAAGATTCAGGCTGAATTTGAAAAGGAAGAGAAAGGTATGGCTTGTGTTGTAATTGAGTGTGTAAAATACATGCTAAAATTGAATGGTTTTAACAAGTGCTGATCTTCAGGTAATAAGAAACCTCGAGGTCGAAGACGGACGCTCAGTCGTCAGGATATTGAGAGTCTGCAGGATGGAGAAGACCTACATGAAGCAGTGGAGAATGATCCAGTTTACCTGGAGGTAAAGAAAGACATTGCCATTAAATGCATTGGGTTTCTCTGTTAGCGAGGTTTCTTGTAAATGCAGTTCATAGATTACAGTGTACTTGCAAAATATCTTGTTGCACCCTATTGTTCAGTTAATTTGTGTAATTAAGGGAATTTTAATTGCATGTTTTCTTCTTTTGTGTGGAAGGCTCACTTGAGTGAGCAACAGTTGGAGACTTTACACTCCTACAGGCGCTCTCTGGCAGAGAAAAAGCAGGCTGAACTGCAGGAACGGTACCGCCGAGCCCTAGAGGATGCACAGGAGAGTGAAGGAAGCTGTCCCAAACGAGATGTGACCCCTGTATGGAAACTCTGCATTGCTGATTCCAGGGACCAACTTGGCAGTAATGGTGTGTCTTGATATTTCTGTCCAGCTACTGTCTCTTTGTTGCATATGTTGATGAACTTTGGCTTGAAATCCAGTTTTCTTCTGCTTTCAGTTTACCTACTGAACTTCTGGCGACCTTCAGTGGATCTGCAGTCTTTGCTTAAGGAGGGATGTCGATACAGAGTCTACAACCTCACCACTTCTGATGGAAAGAGACGAGTTGGTTGCGCAACCATTCAGCTCACTGCCACAAAGAAAACACAATTTCAGGAGCTACAGGTACGGTGAAAACAAATTACAGGTAGCACGTGCATGTTTCAAATATAGAATATACAGTATGTGTTTATGTGAATAAAACGGATGGTAAAAATGTTTTCTCTGGCATGTTATATGTGTTGTTATTCAGGCTTCCCAGGAATGGTTTTCAACGCATTTCCAACCCAGGGTATCTGCCAATTTTCTGGATCTTCGAAATCCAGAATTCCACCCAGTGTGTGGAGAGGTTGATCTTGTTGGATACATCATTGCTATCATAGATGGACAGGGTACGTGATGCTTTTTTCTCCTCCAGTTTCTGTATTGGTTAGTAAAGGTTTACTGTATTTTTTGAAAACTTGTAACCACTTCTCAATACAGGTTCCTTTCCAGTGTTGTACCTGGTTGATGGGAAGCTGAACTTTGTTAAAGTATGCTGCTCAAGCAGCTTGGCTCAGTCTGCCTTGGAAGACTTGGTGAAGCCGCTGGTGCTGGTGGCTCTGAGCAACATTCAGCTGGGAGCGCAGTCCTCCTCTCCCATTCCCACCCTGTATACCGGAGATCTAACCCTCTTCTCTACAAACCCAAAGGAAGCCCATCTACAGGAAGCTGTCACTCAACTAAGAAACCTGGTTGAGGTACAGTACAACCCAAGACTTTTGTGTGTGTGTGTGTGTGTGTGTTTTTTTACCTGTAAATTTTTCGCTTAAAATTCAGTTGTCTGTTGAATGGTAACAAACCAACCATGATCAGAATTCTTCTTACACTTTGCACATATAGCCTTGACATGTATAATGGTCATTTGCAGGTCAAGTTTGAGTATCCACATATGTGATGTGCTAATGATCAGATGCCAAAATTATTGTTTAAGTGTAGCTGAAAGCTTTGCCCCGTCTCTTGGCCTACATGTGTGCGTACGTGGAACTCACTAGAGCTTTTGTTTGCTTTGTCTCCCCTCCTCTATGTCAAATGCTGCTTTCCCAGTCTCTAAATAAAGATTGAACTCATGCAGCACATATGTTTTAATCTTATTTCGAGTTGAAAAGTAAAAGGCTACAGAAAGGAAGCTGACTTTCATCTTGTGATTTCAGGATCATGAAAACTTCTTTACAATTGCTGAGGAGAGGCTTTCGCATTTCGTCCAGTTCAACCGTCTGAGCACCAACTCCTCTCCAGCTCTTCAACCAAGAACTCCAGGTTGTAGAAAAGATGGGAAACAAGACACAAGAACCTGCGTGAGTTTTATTTATTTTTGTGTTTTTTATTTTTTTTCTCTTGTATTTTGGGGCATGTTTATTGTATTTGCTCTATGCTACCAATTCATGCTGTTATATATTTTGTTGCTGTAGGTGACATCTCAGCAGCCCGTCAAAAGCTTTGGATCTTTCACGCCTTTGAGCAGGAACCCCCCTCCAACAAACTCTTCATCTGAAAAAAACCCAAAACTTCTGAAGAGGAGGAGAGCTCTGGAGTATCTGTCTCGCGTTCCCTCTCCGCCGCCAGTCTGCCATCTGGGCACTGCGCCTTCTCCATGTGTAAATAAGACATTCAATCCCCCTCGGAGGTCTGGGACACCCTGCACTTTAAAAACTGTACAGACTCCAGCTTGCAAATCCGTTTTACCTCCTGAGGATCGATGGGTGAACGATGAAGAACTGGCCATGATTGACACTCAGGCATTACACAGTGGCAATTTAAGTAGGTAGACTGTATGATGAAGGATGTGCTATAATGTGTAAATATCACATTGACTGAATGAGTGTGGGGGTTCTCCATGGACAGAGTTGTTGTTTTGGTGGTTGTTTTGTTGTCTCACTGGACTCATTAAAAAGATAAAATCATTTCATCACCCCATGCCATATTTTTAATCCTTACTATTCAATAAATTCAATTAAATATATTAACATAAATATATTTAAATATATTTATGCAGTTAGCCTCTATGGTCACCCATACCTGCAGTTTTTCAGAAGTGGAAAATAACTAAGTCCATTTGCTCAAGTAGTGTAGTTATGTACAGTTTTGAGGTATTTAAGTATTTCTATTTTATTAGATTTTTCTTTTAACCCCACTACATTTCAGAGGGAAATGCTAAGCTATTTTTTACTCCAGAACATTTTTTCATGGCATTCATTACTAGTGGCATTAATTACTAGTTATGACACTCACTGAATATACTTTCAGATATAAAACATCAGATAAGCTGATAAAACATGATTTATCCAGTAATATTTGGAGCAGTTAGATTTCCTACTGCCTGAATTACATATTACATTGAAATTAATTTTACATGTTAATGCATTAGTAACTTAACACACTAAAAACTTAATATATTACAGCAAACATTTGCATACTTCAGCAACTTTTTATGCAGAGCTTTGAAGTCGAGTAGGGCCACTTGACCATCATGGTTTAGCTAAACATTTTGAGTACTTCTTCCATTTGGAGAAAAATAACTATTTGAAAAGTAATGAGTAGAATAGGCATTGCTATTCAATCCAATTCCGTTTCTGTGGACCTTGGACATGATTAAGAACGGTGGCTATACCAACGGCTGATCTGTAGGTGGCGACACCGTCATTTTTGACCTGTTTTCAACTCACGAAGAAGAATGACTTCATTTCCGTCAACACAAGGCATGAAATTTGGTTGTCAGGTGTTTGCTAATTATTTTTTGTTTTGTTTACTTTTGTCATTACTATAGCCCGAAACAATACGGTAAGCATATATTAATGACATTTATGTTCATTTGGTTATAACTAAGTTAGGTGCAAGTAACGTAACGTAAAATAAGTGTCACCGTTGCTGGTTTAACGTTAATTTGTGGTCAACGTTAGCTTAGCTTGCTTCCAGTATTTTGTATTTAGCCCGTTAAACGTTAAACCTACAATACAGCAGCCGGTAGCGGTTTGGAAGGGTTTTCAAGATATTAACCAGGATTTTCATCGTATCTGCTGTAGATGTGTCACGGTGATTTCCCCTATACATCCGCTCACGATGGAGGCTTCATCAAGGAATAGTGAAAGTAACGTGATAAGTCACAGTGAAGATGAATCAGCTGACCCGAAGCAGATGAGCAGTGACAGCAGCAATGTAGAAGAAAGTGTGAGAGAGCGTGTTTTAAAGGAGGTGGGATCGACCAGCTACACCTTCATAGGTCCAGCCTGTCGTGCAGGACCAGTCGCAGTCAAGCCTGACATTGAAGATGCATTGAGTGAGTTTTACAAAGAGCTTGAGAAGACTGATTCAACTGATGGTATCCATGTTAGCCCAGATCAAGATACAGGTGTTTATCATCCACCCAAACCTCTGGAAAACTCTACTAGTAAAAATATACACGACACGGGTTTGGGGAACAGTGATGACACGGCCAGATCTTTAGAAACTGATGTGTTCCAGAAAAGCGTTGGACAGAAACGAACACCGTGGCCGCATTGGTATCAGAATGAGCCATACCACCCTGGAAGACCAAACGCAAACATGGATGTGATCCCTGGTAATGCTGCCCTCATTCAAAATCAGCGGCGTCCTCCTCCACAATGGAAGACACCACCACATCCTAGATTTCACAAACCCCCCTACAGTCGGCCACCACATCCATCTGCATTCCCTTGTCCACAAGACTCGTTACCACACATGAATCATAATTGGAGAGGTGCTGGCATGACAAATCAATATAACAATGAATTGCATTTTCCACCATTTTGTAGGTTTCCACCACCTAATGAATGTAGTAACCTCTCTCAGGACTTTTATGGAGATGCTCCTCAGCACTCTGACAGGGACAGATGGGGTTATGACACTGATTCAAATGTTAATGTTGGCTGGTCTAGTCATGCAAATGAGGGATGGTCGCAGCAAGATTCTGACTGGCAGCATAGATTGGATGCAAAAAATGAACTGTGTGAGCAGGAGGATCACCACAAACCTTATAATAAGGCATATGACTATGACTTTTCCTTGGTGCTGATCTTGATGAGGGGGTTGCCAGGGTCTGGCAAAACTACGCGGGCTAAGTAAGTCTATGTACAGTCTCAGTAATACATTATTTTGATCAGAAAAGTCTCAAAATTAGTTTGTCAGCCTTAATGTGTTGCTTCTTAGCTAAAACTAATATAGTACACGTATTTTCTTTGTACACATTACCCTACCCTGAGCATTTTTTGTTTTTTCTCACAGGGAATTGTTGTCCTCCGGTCCCAGTGGGTTAATATTGAGCACAGATGACTACTTTGCTCACAAAGACGGCTACGTCTATGACCCCAGCCTGCTTGGTGTCGCACATGAATGGAACCAGAGACGAGGTATTCTCTCTTGAAATCCCCTATTAGCTAAATTGTTTTTATAGAAATTATTTCCAGGTCATTAAAATATTTGTATCACATCATCGCAAAGCATTTACATCAGAATTCGGTTCAGACAGACTTTTCAGTCTATATGCTGATGGCATGTTCAGACATAAAGAGCTGCAGTGGTCTCAGCTAAAACAGCATGGAGGATTAGCTGCAGTGGTGTCAAGTTTAAAGAAATGGGCCAGTTCAAGTCCTTCACTAGCTGCGAAATTGAATGAGAGCCATCATCACCATCAACCACAAGAGGTTTCACTGGAAAGCTCTGAGATAAAAATGAATCAGCTTAGAGTGCCTAGCAGGGTGATGCATAAAAAAATTTGAATCTAAATGTCTTTTAATGCCCTGCCAGAACGTGGTTCAGTTTTTTTTTCTTTTATTTTGTTTTGTTTGTGTTGTTTTTTGTCCTTAATCGTCTTTCAGCTAAAGAAGCTATGAATAAAGGCCATTCTCCTGTAATCGTTGATAACACAAACATCCAAGCTTGGGAAATGAAACCGTATATCAAAATGGTAGGTGTCGCTTTTACATATTATTGAATGTTTAGTTTAATTTAGTTAGTATTGTGTGTATAGGATAAGGTACTTATACAGGTATATTTTTATGTGTTAAGGTATATTTATATAGGCAAGCTTTTGGATGTATATGAATGAGATTTTCTTATCTACCTGGTTGTTTTATACTGTCGAAAGAGAGTAGCCAGAGCACAAGTTTTTTAAGCATTTAGGTGCACTGGCTGTGTTTTTATGCTTTTGTCAATAAACAACTTCTTGACAACAATTACTTTTGCTGTTTCAAGTAATGGCCAGATGCACAGGATCCAATGAAAAATGTCCACATTGTTACAGGCCCTGGAGAGAGGATACACAATCCACTTTCATGAACCTGACACCAGCTGGAAATTTGATCCTTTTGAGCTGGAGAAGTATGTCTATATTTCTGATCATATTTTATATTTACAATTTTATATTTACACAACATAGACCTTGAGAAATTACTCTCGCAAGAGCATCACTTCTTAACATGACAACCATCGTGTGCCCCCCAGGAGGAACAAACATGGCGTGCCTCAGGAGAAAATCGCCCAGATGTTGGATCGCTTCTCATGTCCCATATCAGTAGACATTGTCATGAGTTCACAAGAGCCGCCTCATGTGAGCCTGAGACACCGGAAACAACAGAGGAGGAGAAACAGCCGAGATTTCTGCTAAATCCAACAAGAGCTGAAGCACAACAGATTCGCAATAATATGAATATTACCAGCAATTTCTACTTGACTTAAATAATTTGTATTTATAAAACAGAGAAGCTGAATATATTTTGTCTATGGAACCTTTTGATAATATTGTCCTCTATTTCTGAGAATTTTGCCATGAAAACAAGACTTGAATGGGCATCGTTTTTTTTTTGTTTGTTTGTTTTTGGTTTTTTTTGTATTGAATTGAATAGTATTGAATAGTATTACCTCACTCATTGTCCACCACTCATTGTCCTTGAGTGGTTTGTGTGTTCTGTACAATATATGACAATATACAGAACATAGGTTGTCCTTGTATCTCTCGTCATATTCCTGTCTCAATAAAATATCACTTGGTGGCACACATTGTTTATCAGGTGATCCTCTGAAATCAGCAGAGCATCTGCAAAGATTCACTGTTATAGAGGGTAATTTTACCATTTTGGTTTGTATGCAAACGTATTTCCATTTTGAAGCAGTTGTAGTATGTTTCTTCCTCATACCGGCAAGGGGCACCATAATGCAATGTTACGTTACAGTCTCGTTACAAGATTAGCTTCAACTGCCACATTCATCCTTGGATTTGTACATGTTGCTCAAATCCAAACTGCTTAGCTGGTGAGCTCCGAGGATTTTCTGTGCATTGTATCATCTATACAGCTGTGCAGTTGCTGCCAGTGGACAAAATGTTTATATTCTCCTTAAGCACCCTCCTGGAAGTGCTACATGGATATACTAAGATACAGACTGAGGATTTTTTGGTCTGTGATCTACTTTAGTGGCACAAATTTGGCAAAATACTTTTCCTCCACAAAATGTGAGTCTCTGGGGAAATTAAATTCATGTAGGGCAGATAAGCTATTTGGAGAAATACCATGCAGAGATGCTTTCACAAAGCTTCATTTTATGATCAGAATATTTACAATAACATGGGTTTCTGATTTTTCCCCCTTCATTTTAACTTTGTTCAGAAGTATAGCATAGCAAAGCAGTGCTACATTGAGCACAGAATAAATGTAAACAGTGTTCAGTCATGGTAAATACACAGAAGTTTTCATAATATAATTGGGAAAAAAACATGATTAGCCCACTACACCTAGACCAGAGCACTGTAGAAAAAGAGATATAGCGACCTAGCAGGGTGAAGAGCTCTGAAACAGAATAACAAATACGGTGAAGA
Organism: Neoniphon sammara; assembly: GCA_900302535.1. NCBI lineage: Eukaryota > Metazoa > Chordata > Actinopteri > Holocentriformes > Holocentridae > Neoniphon > Neoniphon sammara. Next base: position 110,009 of record OMKZ01042678.1, read on the forward strand.
GGACCGTGTCGAGGACATTCATTATTGTATCCCACAGGAAATCACATTGTTTGCCAGCATGTTCCCTCTGGTATTCATTAAACCGGCACAGAAAGGTGCTGTTTTGTAGGCTTTATCAAAGTCTCCATGTTTTCCAGTCAGCAAAGCCCTATCTTTGTTGACTTAATTATTTTCCCCCTGACCTCACACTGCTTTTGCACTCAAACGAATGTCTGCATTTGGAAAGGAAGATGTAAAGCAGTCTATGTTGTATACTGCACAGTATAAAGCACACTTAACATATATATTACAATATAGCACAATATATGTACTTGGCTTTACTATATGTGCACATGATACAGTAACTGCATATAAGAAATAAGACCTTGTTGCAAACTTGTTTTCATTGCATTTCATTTTCAGTGAAACTGAGAATATTGGGAGAAGCTTTACGTAATAGATGTGGGTTAACTTTACTGGTTTCTAGTGCACTCCATCCCTCACATTATGCACACTGCACTATTGCATGTTTAAAAATAGCACACAAGTGGGGAACATCTAAAATTGGACGTGCAACAACTTCGACATTTTTTAAGCCAAATAAGACCTGGTTCTGGGCAAGGCATTATACTGAGGCCATAAAACTGACCATTACCCTAGTGTGCTGGACCAACTTCATACTAGATTTGGCAGCACCATAATGTGCAAAATCAATCTTTGTTAGTCTGCAGTCAGTGTAAACATGACTGAACTAACTTCATTTTTCATCATAATAATACCAACATCATCTGGTTTAGCAGAAGTTGAGTTTGCGAGGGGTCCAGCATGATGCTCTTGACTCGACTGAGTAACGATGGAGACTGCAGTACCTTGTGCTTTTGTTCCTTAGCATCTCTGACCTTGATCCTCACTATCCAGTCCCTGCACACTTGCAAACTAACCTTTCACAGTCCATGGAATAATGTTGATTTTACTTCCACAATGTAAGGTGTTTGAAGGCCCCAACCATCCTTTGTTAAGGAGAATCTGTAGAATATCAGCAGCCTTAGCAGTGTAGATGTTGGGGAATAATGAAATAAATGGTTTGTATTGGATAAAAAGAATAAAAAATGGTGCTGTAGTCTGTTAGTGACAGGAAAAGAATAATAACCACTTTTGATTAAAAACAGTACTTTAATTACTCAAACATTTGGAAACAAATTTTTACACTAAGACATATATTATTTACATGTGAAAGTAATAGATGACTTAAATAAGACTGTTCCAATCAGCCTGTGAAATAGAATAACCTATTACATTCAATAGTACCATAGCTACCATTTTATCTCTGTAATTTATAGTATTTAATGAAAATAAGGCAACAAATAGTTCCTACACCTTCCTGACTTGTGATGATTAATTCAGTGTGTTCAGTTTATCACACTGTTAATAATGCACTCACAATTAAATGAACATTTTGTAGGATCAATTGCCATTTCTTTTGTGTCAACTGAGACTCTGATTGCATTTATGTAAATACTCCTTCTGTGTCAGATAATCTGATCTCAAAGGAAGAAGGTGCGTCATCAATTTTAATGACTTATTATTTCATCAGTCATCTATTTTAAGAGCAATGAAAGCGATTTTTAAAAAAGACAGATTAAATCTTTCTAGAATAGAATAGCCTTTATTGTCATTACACCGTGTTGGTGCAACGAAATTATGTGTGCTCCCACTGAGCCACCGTGCACCACAGAGATTTACAATTTACACATTTTTACACAATATATACATAATTGTACACTTAAGTTTACGGCATAATTTACAGCCATAATTTACACAGCAAAAACAGGTAAATTTACACAGTGAGCAGGCAAATTTACACAGTGAAAAGGAATTTGCATGGAATAAAACAAGCTGAAGTTATAAAAATAAGTTAAGAAGAGTGAAATGGTTGTGTGCATGTATTTG
>OMKZ01042684.1:1758-20274 GCA_900302535.1 Neoniphon sammara
GCCTTAATATACCAAAAAAAAAAAAAAAAAAAAATACTGATTTGGAACCGGTACCTAAATGAGGAACCAGAACCAGAATCGAAAGTGAAACTGAAAAATTTCCAGTACCCATCCCTACATGTGGAAGACCAATCTGATCCATCATTTTCACTCAACAGTGTAGCTTTGACCTTTAGTTTGGGGTCACTGGACAAAATAATTGATATAAATCTATCTTTTACCCACCATATGAGAAATAGGGGCTTATATGCGACAGTTTGCTTTTATTTCTAACATGTTACTAAGGGCGTTTGGTATCAAATATTAGTCCTGGGTAAAACTGCCAATACTGAGATGCTATTTGACATTGGCCCAAATACTAATACCAGTATCAGTATTGGCACAGCCCTTTCTGCGACAGTGTATTTTCTATTTTAGGTTCATGCACTGTATGTTTCCAGTTTGGGCACTGAGTTTCCCATTTCATTGACATGGTTTTGTTTTTGTTTACTTATAATTTGGTTGGGTCTAATTTTCTGACTGACAGTAGTATTGCTTTGTGGCCCGCTGAGGTTCGTGATATCAGAGAGAAAGGTCGGCCAGCCTGAGGACGAGTTAGCTGAGGGAATTTGCGTCTTTTTTCTGTTCAGCTCTTGGCAACAAATGGCTTTAGGCTATGATCAAATGAGATGTGCTTTATTCCTGCTCAAATGCAAAGCGCAGTTGTGAGCGTCGTTTGTAAACAGAGCAAGAACACACTGAGTGCAAAGAGCATGACGTTATTCTCATTGATTTGTACTTGCAATCTATCTAGCTAACAGAGATAGAGGTGTTGAAGATACAAATGGATGAGAGAAAGTTGTGCTTGAAGAAGAGGAACAATAGCCTACTCTATACTGAGGATGGTGAGCTTGACATCAACTCACAGGGAAAATGCATGTCGCTCCAGACACTGCTGACGTACGATGTGACGCAACCGAATGCACCCAGGCAAGCACCTGAAAGTACGCTGTGTCAAAAGCACAAGGCATGATGGTTGGAGGAAAGGCGCAGCTGTCCTAACCAAACCACTGACAACAACTGGAAAAAAGGGCGCAGCCACATTCAAAACTGCATTCTATGTGATCATGCCCTTAAAACGGTAAGAGGTGTGGTCACTACTTTGATTAAACTCCATAATTTAATCTGTTTTTGAAATACTGAGAAGTAAAAGATATTGAGGTAATTAAGCCCTGCCTGTAGGATCTGCAGCTCTTTATTGGACCTGGAGAGTACTTTGCATTCAGCATGTACGGTTTCATTTGGGGTTTTGTCCCATTTTTCCCCAATCTTTTTATTTGAGAGAGACCCATATCTCCCTGCCTTACAGTGCAACAGACTGATATATTCTTAGCCATGCCCAAATTGGAATATGGATTTGAACTCATCGCTTGAGGTTACAGAAAGCCATTTTTGTCTTCTCTTAGAGCAGAGTAGAAATTTCCTGTACAAGTGATGTGCAAACCTGGGAAAGAATAGTTTTTTTCTTTTTTCCATTTGGGTCCCACTTACATTGAATTATCCATTATACTCGTATGGACTAGGAGGTACTATACTTTCATTCCATTCATACAACCTCCTCTCACCACTTTACCCTCCTCTGGATCCTTAATTCACTCCTACCTCTTAGTCATCTCTCCATCCATCCATCCACTCTCCTCCTGTCTATTATTCTGCTTCATCTATTCATCCACTGACTTCATCCTCTTCTCATTACATTCTCCAGCCCTTCTTTTTCTCTCTCTTCTCTTCTCTCTCTTTCCTTTGCTCCCTCCCTCCATCCCTCCGTCTGTCTCTCTGCATCCCGTCTCAGCACCACTGACACAGCTCCTGGCAGGGCAGGATGGTGTTACCATGGATACTGAAAACTAGGAGGAACCCCCTCCCCTCCCTTCCTGGGCATCTTCCCAAAGCCCCTTGGGCATTGCCGGGAATTGGGACAGCGATCTCTGGAGTATGCCCACGTGCATCAGCACATTGATATGACAGCACACACATGCGTACACACACACACACACACACACACACACACACACACACACACACGGACACACAGAATAGGATGACATCGAAAGAATAATTACATATTTGCCTAACAATATTTTGCTGCAGGGCTTATGGACACAGAGAATGTGTGTGTGTAAGTGATGAAATGGAAGAGGAAGGACTCTGGATCTGGCTGTATTGATTGGTCCTTCTGTCTGTCCATCTATCAAATGTGATATCCTGGGCAGATGCCTGATAGCACTGGTCTGATTTTGATGAAACTTGGATGGATCATGCAGCTTCACTTTGCACTCCAGCATTTAAAAATAATTACACTGACTGGCCTAAAGGGGACACTTTAGTTAAAGGTCAAAATGCTTACCACTGGTCTGATTTTGCTAAAACTTGGAGGAATGTCACATCTTTGCACTGTGCTCTGGCATAATATCTCAGAATGTTTCATAATATTCTGGCAGAATAGTGCACTGATTGGCCTGATGGGGACGGTTATATATTTTAAACTTTGAGAGGCCATAAATGCTCCATTAACCAGTCTGATTTGGTTTAAACCCGGAGCAATGATGCATCTTGGGACTGACTGCATAATTTGTGGAGGACATATTTACACTTTTAAATAAGAATGCTGTGCAATGCACCTATTATGCCAACAGAACTACTGCAGATTTTATCAGATTATTGCATGTTAACACGTTTGATGAATGCTCTTTTCCTGAAATTGACACGACATCATGTGTTTTGTTTGTTATCGGCCTGTCAGTTGAGCTGTCGGACGAGTAATGGTGCTGTCAGTCAGTGGTTTGTGAGGAACAGGGTAAACATGGCTGTATCAATGCTTTATCAACAGCCTGTCACAGATGAGCTTCAGCCAAATAAAATGTTGACATGTGAGCTTTGTGTTTAATTTCAGATCTTAGGAAGAATGATCTTTGGAAAGATCCACACATTGTCGAAGCAGTGCATGAGGTCGTTTATGTGTTCACGTTTAGGGGCTGACGGGTAATTATTGTAATACATGTCCAATCACATCTCTGCATATTCCTAATGATTAGTTTCATGTTGTTTGGAAGATTGAGGAGGATACTGCAGGACAGCAGTATATGTCTGATTTCCCAGTGTAAGGCCTGTAGCCAGAAACTCATCGATGTGAAACAGATCTCTACTCTGTGTTTTGCACAATGACACAGGAATGTAGGCCTAACTGTGGTCAAAGCTAGTCTGACACACAGCTCTTTATCCAGGTCCTCGGTGTACATGTTCCCTGCCTAACCCTGTATCTTGTGTGCATTATAAAATATGTGGAGGCACAGAGGGGGGACAAAGACACCCTGACCCTCCAATATGAGAGCGTTAGTGAGAGAGGGAGAGATGGAGAAACAGAGACAGTGGAATTGAAAATGTCACAGATGGTGAGCATTAGAGGAGCAGGGTCAAAGTATGGCATAGAATTTAGAAAAAAACATGGCGCATAGTGCTCTGGTTCATTGTAATAGATCTTATTTACTTAGGCATGCAGAATGAGAAATAAATAAATAGCGGAATTTGTTCTGTTTGCTCCACCTGCATGGCAAAAACACCCATGCTGGAAACAATAAAGAGAGCTGTTGTTGAAAATAATGGAAAGCTACAGCTGGGTGGCCCAGTTGCTCATTCAAGGGCAACAACATAGTTTCTCTGGATTTATTAAGTTCTGGTTTAGTGTTAGATAAATGCCACAATCAGAAAGCTTAAAGATACCTTTTGAAAGGTTGTGACTTAGTTCTGAATGCTTAAAACTAGTTTTGAAACTTTGAAGCACAGTTTTGAATCTCTGTGGAAGGAATTTGCCTTCATGTAAGATGTTCTGCGGTCTTAGATGAGATGGCAGCAGCCATGTCTGTTGCTGTGCCTTTGACTGACTGATAGGAACAGTTTCAGTGTGAAAGGCAGCATATGATTGTCTTGGATTCTGACAAGAGGACAGATTGGCCAAGAGCAGATGGGCCCTACAAGTTTACAAGGCTTGAACTGCAAGCTGGCAAAACCTTAAGTTACAAACTGAAAGATCTCCTGAGAGAGCACTGACAAAATCCCAGGATTAGTAAATCTGAAAATGAAGAGCTGAAACTTTGTGAAGAGAATGCCACAGCTTTGCATATAAATGTTTTGTGATTCCATGAACGTGAACCATTAATTAGACCAATACAAACTAAATTACAATCTCATTTTTTAGTATTCAAAATGGGACTGTGATATTTTTCCTTTAAGTCTTCAAACCTTTCTTAAAACCATGGAACTTCACTGCAACAAACATTTCAATCTTTCAAAACTTAGCTTTAAGTGATTTGGAATTTAACACAAAAGGTTTTATTTGTGTAATAGATCCTCCAAGTCTGACCTGTCAACTCCTCACCTGCTGCAAGTTCCTCTAAAATGAATGGGGAGAAAGATTTTGAGCAGCGACCCACAGGTGAAAAAATATTTAAAAGGATGCAAAGCAACTTACTTACTTAGTGTAAGTAATCTAGTGAGAGAGGGGGAGATATAAATTGAGCATGTGTTCAAATATGTGTGTGTGCACGTATGCATTCATGTGTATGAACTGCAGCTGATTTCAGTAAATATATATAATGACTTGGGAGAGAAAATGATGTAACCATTATGTGATGCAAGCCACCTTATTCAGTAAAAGCCATCTCAATGTCTGGGTACAAAAGATTCCATCAAGACAGGCAGACACACAAACACACACTACCTCTGTCTATCTGCCTCTCCGTCTGTCCCTATCTCTTCCTATTACCACTTGGCAGCATGCCATAGAAAGTCTGCTTAAGGAAGTCTACTGTGTTTCTGGCACCCAACTTGCTTTGATATTCAAGGAAATTCACTTCAAAACTCTATGAAATGTAGCTTTTTTCCCTCACAGCAAGGGGAAATCTGCCAAGAGGGAAGGCATACAACTCCCATTGGATTATATGATTTTCTCTCTTTCTCTCTACATGCTGCTAATAAATATATGTATTAGCAGGTCCACTCTGCTGGTGAGATGTATTAGTGGGGGGTCTGCAGTTTGTCTTGGCTACTTTTTTCCCTTTTGTTCTCCATGTTCTACAGCTTTCTTGCACAGTGAAGTGTTAAGTTATTTTTCATTGGTATGAGGTGTTAAAAGCTGCACCAAGTGTTGAGTATTATGTGTCTGAGTTCATTTAAAATGAGGCCTTGGCTTGGGAGCATTTCAGGATGCTTGGCTGCAGGAGGTTCTGACTGAGCCCTATGCAAAGGCCCAGCGTTAAAGCGTGTTTGTCGTTCTGTAAGAGCTGGTTGAACTTCAAATGTGATTCTCAGTGTGAAGTTTGGTGACAGCTCAGACGCTGTGCATGCCAGCACTGACAGGCCGTGCTGTTTTCAGTGTGGGAATACTGAACACAACGTCTGCCTGTCCACAGTCGAGACACTTGGAGAAACTGAAGGCCTTGGTGGCCTTAGTAAAGTAGAGTGGGGGGAATCTGAAGGAGGACAGCAGGGAAGCAACGTGGGGGAAGACGAGGAGGGAGAGGAGGAAAATCAGGGCACAAAAGGAATGGAGAGGTGGATTGAGGATAGGCATGATGAGCTAGTTGCTGTGGGAGCAGGCAAAGTGAGGGGGTTTTGAAGGTAGGACTGGAGCCAGGGCCAGTGCTAAAAGTAGCTAGGTAGGGGGCTGAGGGGGGGAGCAGACCCAGAGCCCTGCTTGGCAGGGGGCCACATGAGTGCAGACGAATAGTGCTGCCATTCATTTTCCAAAACGCAATGCGATGTGATGGCCTGTCTGAGTTTTTGCAACAACTGAATGGGCATGAACAGTCAGTACAAACATATAACGTGTTGAAATAATTCAGTTTCATTGAAAAAAGTAAAAAATACAAGACATAAAATGGTTTAATGTGTACATAAAACCATTAGGAGACAAACCAACTACCAATCCCACAGCACACTGCCTGAAGAAACAGCCATCACTGAGCTTAAAATTCTGTCGCCCATGCCAGTGAATTTGAGCTAGGTAGCTTTGAATCAACTTTGACATTCATCAACTATGGTGGATTTTTGAGTTTCTACTTGTAATCACCAATCTAGAATACAATATAACACTGAAAATCTTTGAATAGATTTTGGGGGTGCAGTTAGCATCTTCTCCAAAGAAACAGTCAATGCAGCTCATGGGTACTGAAGTATTTAGTGGCATCTGACATACTGAACTCACAGAAAAATTTTTCAAAGTTGAAACTTTTTGAAGTGATGACCACAACATGACTCTACAATATCATTTATTTATCTTCTGGAACCTGTAGCTCCACTGACACTGCAACCCCATTATGTAGATACAAGGGTGGGGCCACTTGGAAAGACAGGTAAGCAGGAACATGAGAAGAGCAGTAGACAGAGATGGAGGAAAAAGGTTTGAAGGGGTCAGTGTCAGATGGTGGAGCTGTCATCGTCATGAGTCTGACAGTGTGGGGCAAGAGGAAGAGAAGCTGAATGCTGCGAAGGAGCTGAATGTGAATCAATGTGTCACTTCTCTGCTTTTTACCAGATCCAGAAAATTTTCTGAGTCCTTCAAGACACCCCTTGATCGCACCAGAAGCATGACGGATGCTTAGCGGGATTTACATGCACGAGTCATATTTCTATGCAACCCATCTCCATCAGCCTCCCTAAACATGGCTTCAGGCTAGGGGGGAGGTATAAGACGAATAAATGGGTCACCTCTATGGGAAAGAGTCAGGCTCTGCTGAAAGTTAAAAAAAAAAAAACGGGCAGGGTTCACAGCACACAGTGGGCACCAGGGCTCTTACTCTTCTGTTTTATGTACTTAGTCTTTTCTCTCCTCTGACATGGTCATGTGTTCAGGTGCTCTTAAGATGAATGGTGCCAAGGATTGGATTAAAAAGGTGCTTGCTTGCCTCTGGTTCATTTTCTTTGTTTACAACACTACTATTTATTTCGTGTTTCCTCATCTCTTATCTTATTGTCAACCCTGCAATTTGCAAGCTCCATCTGGTGCAGAGTGCTACTTAACAGATGCAAGTACAATATCAATTTTTGCTGTACTGCTGCCTTTATTGTTTGCGGGAGATTGGAACTGCATGACTGACTTCATTCAGGATCGGAGTGGTGCTGAGCCTCAATTTGGGCTTATATGTTTATCAAAGAATATAATTAGGAGAGGTAATCTAGTAAATACATGATGACTAATGCAGCCGCTGCGTATCCACTATTACATGAGTCAAAGTTATGGGGGACAGTATGAACATAGCCTGACATGATTTGAGACACACTGCATAAATACATATATATGGATGTCAAAGTAATATGCCTGCAACTAGTTTTTCGGAGCATTTCACCACGGCTCCATCAGTCTGCAGTCCACCCTCTGCCAGCAGTACACAACTTTTTCATCTGCTGAAGGAGGGCTCTTGCTGTTCTGGAGAGGAGCATTAGAGAGGAGGAGGCTGAGCTAGTGGGAATAGACAGTGGCAGGTAACAGGGGAATTTATCTAAGCTGCACAGAGACCTCAGAGGTTTTCTCCCTGACACAGTAAAAGGGTCACTTGTGAGTGCTAGATTCAACATGGGTTTTTCTGTGGGCTTGAGAAAAATGTGTGTGTAAATAAACAGATGCACTGTCTCAGTTTATCAAATGGGCATGTCACATCTGTTACAGAGAGATGTGAGAGGAAGCTGTGTCTTACATCTCTGCTCTGTATGGTGCGGCAGAGAGTGTGGATGTATTACCGAGGGTTCTCTCTACAGTATTTCTACTCAAATGATGAATTGGACTTCTCTTTATCTTTTAATGAACTGTTGAATGATGTTTCCCAGATGTCTCTCAGTCATGGCCCATGATTGGCGATCTGCCAGGGGACCTCTTCAAGGCTTTCCGGGCTATCATTGGACAGGATTTATATGGTATTTTGTGTAAATGTGTTGAGGCTACCAGGCATGGAGCTGCCACTGAGCTCCCAGCATGCAGTGCTGGTCCTCCAGTTCCAAAGAGTAACCGTAACACACTGAAGCCATGTAGCACTGTGCCATGAATTTGTTGCAAAGCGTCTTGCATGTAACCTTGATGAGGACACTGACATTTTCAAATTCCAATTATATGTATTGTTTAATATTTATTTTGCTTTGTAGTTGCTGTGATTAGTTTGATCACAGATGCCAAATTGACCATGAGCCAAATTGACCATGAGCAATTTTATTGATTTCAAGCAATAGCTAATGCTGGCTAATGCATGACTGACAGATCTTGGTCGTGTCTGACATCTAATCGGCTTGCAGAAATCTTGTAACTAAACTTTCTGTTTTCTGTGATTTTGTGTTGTGTTCTGCCTTTCCATGTTGTGCCTCCTGGTTTTATAATGTGTTTTGTGGTTCGGTTTGTATTTCTTTGGATTTGATTCCGATTCTGTTTTGTGTTTTGAAATTGTGTATTTTGCTTTGTGTTTGTGTTGTCTGGTTTTGTAATTTGTTTTGCACTTCAGGGACCTTACCTATGTTGGTCACAGAAACACTCCTAAAAACTGTCTAATGAGGAGAAAGCTGGAGGGTGTGCCTGCAGATCCTAGAAAGCTGAGCGAAGTCTTAGATTGCTAGGGGTCTGTGTGAGTTCAGCTCTCGTGACGGGACGGGGTGCTGATAGTAAGCAGCTTGGTGGCTTTGTCTCATGTGGCATTGCCTGGCTGTTAAAACGTCCCCTGACACCTCTCTGGCAGAGATCCAGCAGCTGGTGGACGACTTCTGGGCAGTCAGGACCTACAGTGATTGACCTGGAGAGCAGGGTGGCAGCTTTCTGGCTCCAGGCAGCACCGAAACTGGCTTAGAGTTCTGCAGGTCGTCCAGGAATCTGTAAATCTGTCCAGGGGGCCTGCCAACTACTGAGGCACACATGGGGGAGTAATGCTGCTGGGACTGTGCGTATTGGAGAAACCCACTCCAAGAACTCAGCATTTCTGGAGTCAGTGTGTTCTTCCTCGCTAAAGCTGTGATTTATGAGAGGTGGCATCACTACGCTGGGACATCTACTGTCTCTTGTCGGTAGAGGGCAGCTGTCCTTTTTGTCATTGAAATCTTATTTATGTGTGTGTTAAGTGTCAAGAGTTGGCATGTGTTTTGAACAGTCCGAGAGATCTTTTTGACATGCTGGCTTTCTGTGTAGAGAGCTTCATTCTGTGCATGTGTATTATGACAATGGCTGAACTGGATGCACCTTTGGGTGAAGTTCAGTTATTGTTCTTTGAGAGATGACACAGCTTTATGAATATTTGGGCGTATGCCTCATGTACAGAGGGAGAGGACGCCCTGACAGCATTTAAATTGCAGTTGGGATTGTACAGTTGATGTGTGTTTGCGTGGGCTGGTGAGTTGGTGTGTGTATATGTGTGTGTGCGTGTGGGAGTTGATGAGTTTTTAAAGTGATTTTAGTTTCCTCTTTCCTCTTTTTTGCTGTGAAATGTTTTATTAAAAAACATCAAAGTCTCTATTAGCCGGTTGACAAGCTCAGTCTAGTGTATGTAAACTGTGGGTGGTTTTTCTGTGTGCATGTGTGTGTGTGTATGCGCGAGCGCGTGTGTGTTTATCAGTGAACCCGAAGTCCGCGTTCAGCTTTTCCCACACGCTCACGACAAGCTTCTGTCGGCTAAATCAAGATGAACTCTGGCCTTAAAGACAGGCTTAGAAGTGGGAGGAGAAAGAGAAGCAAGGCTCATTAAAATGATCTGTCCCTCCTACACTTTCAACACAATGCTATTCAAGGACACAGAGAGGCAGCAGGGTTGAAAGTGAGATACATGAAAGGAGGAAAAGATAAATAGAATGGAGAAACAGGAGAGAGAACAGAAAATTGTGCAGATTGTTTCCACTCATCTCTATCAAGAGGCACACTAAGGCTAAGTGACCCTACCTTGGATATCACAGTCAGGTCACACTGTGATATTTAAGTCCAAAGTCAAATCCTAAGTTAAAAACTCAAAGCTCAGTTCAAACCTAAAGTTCCTCACATCAGCAAGAAAAAAAGTTTCAGTGGCAGTTTGCATGGCAGAAACACTTAGGCTACAAAAAGTTTTTCAAGTTAGCCACTCACAAGATGAGGTCAAGGTTCAAGTCTGAGTCAAAACAAAGTTATATTCCCCTGAGTTATGTCAGCAGTAGCTGTGGCATTAGACTTGAGTCTCTAACTCTGTCCCTCATGCAAAGTTGCATGACCTTCCATTACTCACAGGATCCCATTTGGTTTCCCATCAACAGAAACTCTTGTCAATCCAAACCCACGTGAATTGCATAATCCATTGTTGCTTACTCAGGGACGTTTGTGGAATTTACTTTTATTCATGTCCCTCTTATTGCTTTTTATTTGCTGTCAAGATATAACACTGATATGTGGCAGTGAGGCTCCCTGACAAGGAGTGATCAATGCACTCAGCAGCAAAACAAGCAAACAAACACTTAGCAATAACACACTGAAGGCACTGGCCACACATCTCACAGACACACCATCTAAACTGTGCAGCAGCGAGTGTGAGGCTACATCAAATCACTGCAAGCTGCAGGCGTAGTTTACCTTGAAGAAAAAGAAAATGAGGAACACCAACTCATTAGATCCATAATCAGTCATCCACACCAATAAACTATTCATTATAAAGCATTTCATACGCAGGCAACTATGAAAGTAGGTGTCCACAAAAAGATTGCATATCACATTTTTATGTTTATTGGACTAACTTTAATGAGTGAAAAATTCAAAGGGGTATGAAACTAAAATTAGGATTCAGCCTTTTGAACCTGGCATACAGACTTGTTACAACAGCCTCAATATCAGTGTGAATCAGACTTTATGGGAGAACAATAATTGCACTGCAAATGGAATTCATTAATTTTATTATGAATTATTATAGAATGTGTTTGTGTGCGCGCACGTGTGTGTGTGTATGTGTAAGAGAGAGAGTGCACATTTGTGTATTGATATTATTGCTTTGCAGTTCCTGTGGGCTAGTTATTATTAGCAAACATGAAAAGCAATCAAGTGAAACTTGAAACATTATGTAAAACAAGGTGTGGGCCTCGGCCAAGTCCTCTCAGCGATATTGAGCTCCATGCTGCAGCTCCCAGGCTCCATCAACACTCAGTCAACTCTGTCTGCTAATGATGCCTCTTCTGAAACTGGAAAAAGCAAGAGGAAAGACAATCGCCCCTCTCCTCTCCTATCTCTGCATTCTTCCTCCATCTATGCTAAATGGTTTGTGTGTGTGTGTGTGTGTGTTGATGTGTCACTGGCAGTGTGCTGTGGGAATCTGAGGGTCCAATTGGATGAGCAGGGGCGATTGTTTGCATAACTACAGACATGACAGGATAATGAGGACAAAAGCTGAGGCGCAAAATGGCCTTGAACCTTCTCTGTGACACATATGCGCTCAATGACGCACATGCACATGCACGCACGCGCGCACACACACACACACACACTTCAGTGCACACTAGGAAATATATCTGACACACACACATATGTTGCACACACATGCTACACATGCTCTGTACCATTTGTTTGTACCATATTGATTGTTATGAGTCTGTCAGATGTTCAGAAACACTCTCTCTACGTCTCTCTGCTCTGACTCAAGCGTGGCATCAGTCCATCAATGTGTGCTGAAAGGAAACACAGATAAGGAGGATGATGCTGTTTGCAACATCTGTATATTTCAGCTTGGCTGTGTGAGTGGGGGCGGGGATCCACAGTTTTGACATGTGTCACCCCTGCTGTTCTCCATCTTCATCAAACAATCATGATTCTTAATAAGCAGCAGCGTCCTGCCTATTTTCGCGGTTTGCTTGTGTTCCACTGGTCCTTGCTCAGTGGGAGTCTGTTTCTTATCCTCTAATTGGACAAAGAGGAAGTGAATGGTACAGTAAGTGGCCTGTATTTACACATCAGTACTTTCCCAAGAAAAATCTCCTGCAGTGAGAACACACAAATCACTCTTAATTAGTGAGACTGAGAGAGAGGACTAAGGAGAGACAGAGGCAGCGGCGCAATTAATGTGACTCAGAAACAGATACTGACAACAATTTGTACAGATTCTCAAACACACACACACACACACACACACACACACACACACACAGGTTTAGTCTGGCGCTGCAACATAACGATCTCAGGGAACTCAAATGAGTACTGGAGCTGTCCAGTGGATGAAGTGCTGAACAGAGAATTAGCGGTGTAACAACAAAGGATTATAAAGTTGCATTATGTAATCGGTTATATAATACCTGGGAGGGTCTGACAGCATAGAGGTGCAACATTAACATGAATGAAAGCTTTCCAGTGACAAATAAAGCAAGCATAGCCATCTTAGATTCAAAGACTACAAGGCCATTTCTTCAGAGCAGGGTTAATTAGCGGGGCTGATTATACAGCGCAGGTAGACTAATTCCTGCTCTCAGCGTTCACTTCCAGCTGTAATGAATGCATTAGCAGGCAGGCGCAGCACAGTATTCAGTTTTGCCTGGTTTAACCTCGTGAAGTAAGAGTTGTTATTGCAACACTTGAGAACCAATCCATTAGTTAAAGATGGGTTTTGAAACGCAGCAATAAATTGTCAATTAAAAGAGAGCATGCAAGATTTATGAGAAAATAATATTGATTTGAATATGAAGGTGAGGCACCTGTTACACGGAGGTGGGAATAATGTCCTCGCTGGATAAAGGCCAGCCTCAGTTTAAGCTCAGGTTTGTTTTGAGGTAAACAAGAAAAGAAGTCTTCATTTAATGGTATTGTGTGTCTTGTGTGTGTGCGTGTGTGCGTGTGTGTGTGTGTGTGAGTGTGTGTGTGTGTGTGTGTGTGCATGTGTGCTTTGGTTTGCTGAGATTAGTGGTGTCAAGCTAACACTGTGTCCAGTGAAATGAACTGTCAGGGCAGCCGGGTCTGGGAGGACAGCACCATTACCTACATAATCAGACAATCAGCACTGCCCCCAATCACAGATACACACACACACACACACACACACACACACATTTCCAAGCACAGACACACAAACACACACATTCACAGACAGCGCACTGTCTTCCTGTCCCTGCCTCTCCATCAGACCTCACATGGTCTGTGTCACAAAGCAGGTGCATGTCATCATCTGATTTCACATTAAATTACTTGGCTTTACATTTTAGGTCAGCAAATCCATAGCTTATAAAGTGTGGGCGCTCGCAGTGGGATTTAAATGTGAGAGTTTGCCCTGTGCTCTGCCAGCTGAGCTCCACAGCACCAGTGACCCTGAACACACACACACACACACACACACACACACAGACACACCCACAGACACTCTCACATGCACACATTTATCTAGCTATCCTCTGCTGACACCAGATATCTTTTTAGATAAAGCGTCTCATTTTCAAGCAAGACCCGCAGCAAAACCTTCTCACCCACTCACAGCTTCCCACGCAGCGACTCACTTTAATGCAGAAAGTGATCTCTCTTCATGTTCTGCACCCTGTGCAACCCAGCATCATGACAAATGTTTGCCGAACCTTTCCAAACTGTGTATTTTAATTTAAAAATAACAACGCAGTAATGGAATATAATGGTAATAACAGAAAAAAAATTAGAATTTTTGGCCTCCAATTTCAAAATCTACCTAAAAAATATTTGGTTCATGGTGGTGAAATTAGGGTCGGGTGCGGATGGAACTATAATCAGAAGAAGTGGTTTGAACACTGCAAGGACCAACAGATCAATATGTTTTGCTGTTTGCAAAACAAACTTGCAACTGCAAGCCTGACAACATTATCAAGAAACTGTTCCAGCGTGAGTTAAGTAATTTGACCAGGTAACACTATATTTTGTCCACAAAGTATCTTCATCAAATATTAACTGTCTTCCCAGCAGGGACATCTGAGCAAATGCTGATTTTTATTTAAGCTCAGCCAGAAAAGGGGGATCTTTTTCACAGGCCGAGCATTCAGCAGAAGAAGAATACAAGTAGGTGTTTTAATGTTTCTCCATAACATTACCACTACTTTCAGCATTTTTATGTGATATCATCACAGTGCATGAGTGTCCCAATTATTTTGTTGTCCTCAATGCACACTGGATGAAAGCATGAACTTGAGCGCCTCTTGACATTCACAGAAACATATGAAGTGTGGAAGTGCTCCAGCACAAAGCCACAAGCGTGTTGAATTGCAGCTGGCATTCATGTGTAAGGCTCTTCCCATCACTCCCTGAAGGCTCTTCTCATTGCTAAGACACCAGTAATACATAAAGACAAAGGATACAGATGTTACAGACCTGATGTCCCTGATGTCGTTCTCAGCTATAGTGTCCTGTCATGTCTGTAGTTAAAAGTGAGCTTGTGGGTTTAGATTTTCCTTAAATGTTAAAAAAAGGAATGCCAAATAAATTTGTACTATGACTTTATGGGAGCAATGAGTGATTCCCAACCAAGTTTCTTCTTTGCGTTCTACTTGTAACACTATGAGTGCAACTGAGTCTCAATAGTGCCCACATATACCACAAACCAATAAGGCAAATCCTTGTTGCAGCGGCCCGGGTTTGATTGCGGCCCAGGCCATCTGCTGCATGTCATCCTCTCTCTCTGCCCTGTCTTAAAATAATAATAAAAAAGACAAATAAAAAAATAATCAAAAAAAATTTGTCAGTCTTTGAAGGTCAGGAGATGTTGAGATTAGAGTCAATTAGCCATCACAACAGAAACTTTTATGCTTCACTGCTCTGTACCGGCAAATGTGGTATTGTCAGTGTCAGCATGAAGCCCCTCTTCTTCTATGGTGCGAGCTGTCAACATAGAGGTGAACATGACAGCATCCATGGCTAGGGACCTGTGCCATACTGATCAGAATAGTTCACTGTGACACTAAGAAACACCTTGGATGTTTGTCTGATCTGAGTTGTACAGTATTTTAAACATATTTAAGGAAACAGCATTTTTTAATATGTGAACTATTTTTTGGGGTCTAAAAATCATTGAGTGATCCCTTATAATTCTTAATGAAAGTGACTATAAACATACTTTTTTCTTTCAAAAATTATTTTCAAATGCTCCTAGACCAGACCTTTTTGGGAAAGCAAGATAAAAGCTGGTTAATCATGTATAGCTGGGCATCTTGACGGTACTGAAAACAATGTGTCTGAGATAATTTGAACACAACCTAACAGAACAAATTTATTACTCCTCCAACATCAGAAATGATTACCTTAGATCTCTTCAAACAAAGGTCAATAAGCGTCTCAGTTTCATACAAAGTCTCGTTTCACTGTAGATCACCTTTGAAACAAATGAAACAGCACTCTTTGGGAAAGTTTACAGATGCCTGAAGTGCCCTTGGAACAGATTCCTGCAAAATCAGTCACCACAAAGTCACAGCCATTGTATCCATGATTTAACCTTTGCTAATCTAGGTCAGATGAAGTCTATTTGTCATGTAGAGTGTGTATCTAACAGGTGTGAAGGGGTCAACACTGTGGGAACAAAGCAGTGAGAGGGGTTGGCTGGAGTGAGAGACGCAGCTTAATCTGCAACAGATGGACAGAAACCACGGGACAGAGCAAACCACCCACACCGCGTCTCACCGCAAATACCCACAATGTCATCCTGCAATAAACAATGGCACTATGCTTTTTGGTCCACCCTGACAGGTGAATATTACTAATGACATGCTAGGCCATGCCAGGGAAAGCAGACGATATGCATAATGACGGGTAGTGAGAGTGATGGAGCCCAGAGTCACAATCCTCCTGCTGCCGTCTGCTTGCATGAGATTTTTCGCTTTTGCATAACAATCTTTTTTACATGCTGCGGATGGAGAATCTCATCTCATCTCTGTGTAATTTCCACGGGGAGTTTTAACGCAGCGCCTTCACACGCACCTTGCTCACACAATGCATAAGTCACTTTCTCCCTCCCTCCTTTCTCCGTCCCTCTCCGTTTCTCTCGTTCTCAAACCGTGCACAATATCTAATTTCAAATGGAAGAGGAGTGATTCGAAAGGCCTTTATGTTGATTTTTCACGCCTGTGTCGAGTTGAACTGACATCACACAGTCCGCTGGCTCTCACCCTTTGGCTCGGGAAATGGCCTCGCAAAACTCATCAGCCAACTCATCAATGTGTATCAGTGAGGGAGTTAACACTCGCTAAGCCTTACCTGGATCGCACACAAAGGGAAGGGTCATGCGCACCTGGGAAAACACACTTAGGCACACACACACTGAAGTGACCTAACATTTTGTGGAACTACGTGTTTGAACTGTCTCTGAATAAACATTGATATTTAAGGTCAGTTCATCGTAAAGGACACGTCACTAAGCAAGTCCTGTGATAAATGTAGTGGCACTAAGTAATATGCGCATGTAGACTGCATACTTATTCGCTTCCCTTAACTATTGCCTGTGGTTGTAGCTGACTCAGTGCAGCTGAGTTCTATTTCTGAATGACTGGTGCACATGCATACTCATTTGTGTGTGTGTGTGTGTGTGTGTGCGTGTGTGTGTGTGCAAGCATGTGTGCTAAATTTTCCAAAGCCATTTTGGGCTGTATTAAAAACCCCTATTGACTCCACTGGAGAGAGACACATTATCCATTGATTCCATGTTGCTGGAGAGGGAATTCACTACCGAGTATCATAAAAACCATGAAACACAGCAAAGCAATATTGTCTCTCTGGCTGGTTTACCTGTTTGTGTATTTTGATTTGTGTGTGTCCGTGTCTGTGTGTATGTGTGTGTGTGTAATCATCCGTGTATGGATTGCAACCCCAGGGAGCGATGCAGATTGTGATGTGGCCTGGCCTTAACTTTGAGTGCTGATTGGCTGATTAAGCTTTGTCTCAGGCGTGCATGCGTGTGTGTGTGTTCGCGTGCGTGCGTGTGTATGTGTGCGTGCGTCTGTGTGTGTTTGCCTGTCTGCCGAGCGTGTAAATCTTTCCCTGAACCCAGAGAGGAAGAGCCACTGGCGCTGGCAGCCGACCTCGCCCTGCGCTGATAGGACGGGGTTAGGGGTTCTTTCCAGGCGGATGGGTAAGAGCCACATTGCATTGTGGGTACATGTTTGTCTCCCAATGTCTGGACAAGACTGATAAGGCAAAGAGAGCTGGCTAAGGATCAGGGCGAGTGAAACCTCTCTCTTTCTCTCCTCCTCCCTCTTTTTCTCAGCCTCTCTCTTCCACACCCTCGCTCATTATCAGGTTTTCACCGTCTATTTTTGACACGTCTCCCCTTCTCATTTGCTGTCCTCCTCTGCCCTTCGCTGGCTTTTTTCCTAAATAGTGTCTATCACACTTTCGTCTTGTTCTATTTCTGTTTTTCTCTGCTTTACAATGGACATTTTCACTCCCCTTTCCCTTCTCTGACTCCTCTTTCCTTTCTCATTCTCGCAGCAACTCATTACTGCCTTCAGCCCTCAGCCTCTCTCTCTCTCTCTCTATTCCTCTCTCTCTCTTTCTGACAATGGGATTTTTCCACTCTTTCCTCTGGTTGAAACACCTCATCACCTCATCACCTCCCGGCTCGCTCCTCTCCTCTCTCTCCTCTCCCGCTCTTTTGCCTTTCTCTTATTCTCCCCTCCCTGCTGTCAGCCTGTCAGCTCAGAGACATGTTCCTGTAAGACAGAGACTGAGACAGAGGGACAATGTGAAGGCAGGGTGAGGGTGCGGGGGAGTCGGGGCTGATGGAGGCTGAGAGAAATAGGGAGGGAGGGTACGAATATAGCCAGATAAGTACACAGGAGCCGACTTAAAGCGAGAAATGATGGATTTAAAGAGAGCATGAACCGGAGTTGAGACGAATCGACTGAACAAGAAGCCAAAAAATGGTGTGACTAAAAATATCAAAAAACAAAAATACATCACAGACATCTTTGTTGTATATAAACAACCGCGGCAAAAAATATCCTACTGTACCCTTGTCAGCTGTCATTTCTTGGCACTATCTGACATGTCCCATTAGCCAGCACCTTGTTTCTCCTCCACATCACACCAAACATTTATAAGTGCTGCAGTTTCCTTCCGTCCATATGATGTCAGATGGACGCCAGCATGCAGAGGCCGATCACACATCGACATGAAGCCTGACCACATGCTCCTGGCTCATCTGGTATGCAGCGATGACACATCTCGTTGCGATGGCCAGGCGTAATTAAGCCAGGGACTGACTCTATTCGATGCTCTGCTGCACCGCTACAATTCGACTGCCTCTTTAATTGCTTTTCTTTCCCCCTATTCCCACCTCACTCACCTGCCCCCTGCTATCAATCTATTCAATTCCAGGGAGCGGATGCTTCCATGCAAACATGCAAATGCAGGAGCGATAAACAGATAGGAAGATAAATGAATAAATGAATAAATAAATGTGTATTTGTGTGTGTGCGTGTTTGTGTGTGTGTGTGTGAGTGAGTGAGTGAGAGTGAGTGAGAGTGAGCGAGAGAGAGAGAGAGAGAGAGAGAGAGAGAGAGAGAGAGAGCACTTCT
>OMKZ01042684.1:20294-38185 GCA_900302535.1 Neoniphon sammara
AGGGGGAGAGAGAGAGAGAGAGAGAGAGAGAGAGAGAGAGAGAGAGAATGTTTAAGCATGTGGGTGAATGCCCATATTTTCAACTTTGAGCGTATTTGTGTCTACAAATTGCACACACATATGAATAAATTTATATGCCAGTGCATGAGTCCTGTGTATCCTCATGTAGCCAAGGCCCTGTGCATGTAGTATGAATCGGTGTCTGCCTATGAAATGAGTCATGTGTGCTGCTCTCTGCACCTGTGGTGCAGCACTGTGGAGAGTGAGAAGGTTTCCCCAAATAGCTACTCTCATTTACAGCCTCTCTGTGGTCTAGGCTTTCTTTGTCTGCCTCCCTTGGCAGCAGCCACTGTTCAGCACCTGACCCTCTTTACCAGACACACACACACACACACACACACACACACACACACACACACACGCACAGACATGCACACACACACACACACACACATGTGAAACAAAAACAGATCAGGGACTGAAAGCTGGTTCTGCAGAGCTCATATGGTTTAATATGTTGTGAACACAGCCAAAGTCAAAGGTTCGCTCTCCACCACGGGCAGCCATTCTAAAAATATACAATATGGATATAGTCTCGTAAGGCAATGAGTAGCCCTAGATAAAAGCATTTGTAAAATGCCATAGGGGATGGGAAGAAATGGGCCAGCATAGTACAATAATGGATTTCCACAGGCCTTTACGGGTGCTTCATACCGCTGAACCAAATATGACCTTTCCTGGACGACAAGTAAAAACATGTTTCAACTAACCATGCTACGTCTGTCTTCCTGACCCTGTGACTCTGACCACAAATGGGATGGTAAAAATTCACATTAGAGGTGCTAGTGGCTCACTGGCTTAATACGACAAAACAGCGGGTCCAACAAGTTTAGGACAGATTAAAGGACTGTTCAAGTCTTGCTCATGGCAGTTCAGATAAAACTGGGCCCTCTGCCACTTGCATCCCGCTGGCTTGTTGCATGACAGGGAAATACAAATGGTGGGAGAATGGAGTTTGTACATTTTGGCCTGAGGGTAGCACTTGTGGCATATCTGGGCAGCGTGCATGTGCTTTCCAAATTTCATGGCAATCCGCCCGATAGATTTTGAAATATCAAATTTGATACTTTGGCCTGAGGGTGGAGCTGGAGTAAAGGCCATTAGGTCACAGATATTAACAGGATTCATTCTCTGGGGAGCATAAATGTGCTCGCCAAAAATCATGGCAATCTTCCCAAAAGATTGCAAGGTATCAAATTTGCCATTTTGACCAAAAGGTGGTGCTAGAGGAAATGACTTGGGTTTCTTTGCCTGAGAAGCATGAGTACACTCAGCAAAATTACGTCCAATCTGTCCATGACTTTTAGTATGTTGTGTACAAGTTCAACTGTTTGGTTTGAGGGTGGCGCTAGAGGAAAGGTCATAGCAATCAGGAAGAATCGTTCTTTTGGAAGTATGAATGCACTCGCCAAATATGCCAACCCAATGATTACATTTTGTGATATCTTGTGTGCAAAGTTGACATTTCTGCCTGAGGGTGGCGCTAAAGAAAACGTCATAAGGTCACCAAAATTGACTGGGTTCACCCTCTGAATGTGCTTGCCAAACTACAGCCTTATAGATTTCAAGACATGTTGCCTTGGAGTTGAGTGTTGATGCACATACAGACAGACAGACTGGCACGGCCGTCCTTGGGTTCACCCACTTATTCTGAAGAATTCACTGCAAATACAAATTTCAGATTACGTGTTCTATTGTTTCTTGGTCTGTGATTCAGAAGCCATAGGCTGGTTAGCCAGCCGAATCTCACAGGTTTTCACATTATAAGATACTACTACAAGATCTGGCTGCCCACTACATTGGTATTTACAAGATTGGCATTTACAAGAGGCGAAGCTTCAGAATATTCAGCTGGACAAATCAGTTTCACCCTCAAGTTTGCTGGTAGGGACAGCATGACACAACAGCTACGATGCAGCAAGCCTGAGAACTGTAAACAGTGACCCCACCAAACCCTGACTAGCCCCGACTCAACTAGGGCTTGGAACTGAGAAACATCGAGCTGCAGGCGTGGACAACCACTTCAGTTTTAGACAGAGCTGATAATGGCCCCCGAAGACAGCAAATTATTTTCAGCAGGTGCAAATCCTTGCCCTAACCTTCATCTGAACTAACCTAAACATAACTATCCCTATGTCTAACCAGTTTAAGAGTGTAGGTCTAAATCCGCTGGTCTCAAACTGTGGACAGTCTGACAGTCTCCTTGCCTACAGCTCGATGATATTAGAATCTGTGTTAAAATTGTCTCATGTGGCCTTGCTGTACTTTTAAAGAGACCAAGTGGGGATCATGAGTTCACACCAGGTCTCACACCAGGCTGGTATGCTGACTGTTAATCCAGTAGTGTTGTTAAAAGGGTTACCATACTTTAGCGCTAGTGTGAAGAGGATCAAACAAGATCACAGTCAATGGACCCTTCACCAAATATATTAAATGGCTGATTCCCTGCCTAGTCTGTTATAAGCCACAGTGAAAACTATTTCACATTGATTACTATATCAATGAAGCAAAGACCAATCCAGTCCCAACCAAAACGGCAGCTCTCCTGTTAAACACAGACAACTGTCCTCTCAAGCAGGCACAGCCAAACCCCCTCCAGATCCACTTGGTCTTTTTAAGACCAATGTCATACTTGGATGAGCTTCTTCTTTAACAGCCCAAAGTAAACCCATTTCATCACAACTGCTTGGGTCGGCGGCACACAGCATGGCCTATTCACAGAATCAAGATGCTTTTCCCCAATTTTACAAAATGAGTAGCTGAGCAAGTAAGCCCCATTCAGGAACCACAATGTGTCTCCCCACTGGCTCAACACAGCTTTGTGCCATTCAGACAGAGCGCAGGCAAAGTGCCGCCCTACCTCTCACCCTTGCGGAGTGACAAGGATAAAGCTTCATTACATAAGGTTGTTGGCAGGGCTGGAGCTGGTGCTCGGGATGCACGGCACCGGCCAACAATCCCACTGAGCACTGAGCACACACACGCCATTACAACAACTTCCTACATCCTATCTTTTGTCCCTTTTTCCGTCTGCTCATTCATTCCGCTCACTTCCTTCGACAGCGCTCTGCTTCCCCTCTTTTCTTTCTAATCTAATTTCCTTTGCTCTTCTCTCCTTTCCTATTTTCCACCTTCCCTTCTGTTCTCTTCCTCTTTATTTCCATCGCTCTCTCTTTCTCCATACAAAATGCATCCTAGCTTCCCACTGTCTTTTGGGATCAGGCTGAAAAGCAGGCAGAGAGAACAGTGCCGTCTAAGTCTCTAGTTGTCCTCACAGAGTGTATAATCCTCTTGATGTTCTGCCACTGTTGTTGCACACTCTTGAGGGAGGCACAGTGTTAGGACAGCCATACTGTATGTGCGTGCTGAGCAAAACATTGAAGGAAAACAAGGAGAGGCACTGTGGATGATGCGTTTGCACGAAATATCAGAACAATAACTGAGATCACATGTGTAAACTGGAGTGTATCTGAAAGGGCGCAGGGTTATACAGCATGGTTTTGACAGTCCATGCTTTGAAACCAGTGAACAACCGTTCATGTTGAAATGCCAATCTCCCATCACTGATATCAAATGATATCATTTCTCTGATAGCTGATCTTATACCGTCCCTTTCCTTTCCACTAAAACCTGCTATCTTTCTGGTCTGCCAGAATAAGCCCCGTCTCTCACAGTAAGATCAATAGCTCTCGTGCCTCTGTGGCAGAAATTTAACTTTTATATAGATAGAGGTATAAGCGCCATAAGCTGAGCTGGCGAGTGTAGAACTGGGTTAGGAAAAGATGAATAGGAGTAGAGGGAAATCCTGCATAAGTATTACAGGATTTTCCAAAGAATTCGCCTTGGGGCATAACAACAGTGCTACATCAGTGCAGTAATAACCTAAAAAAATAAAATAAAATAAAATAAAATAAAATAAAAAAAATAAAAGATTACTTCTGTGATAGCTAAATTTGATGCAAAAACTGGTAACGATTGGAAATCTGTCTTTTCAGCACCGAGTTTTGCAGGACAGTGGCAGGTCTGAGCATGGAAATGGCTTGTGAGTGGATTGCATAGATAATTTTAGACTGAGCGTTGTAAAAATCGCACTTTATCTGCCAGAAGGCAAAGTGG
Organism: Neoniphon sammara; assembly: GCA_900302535.1. Taxonomy (NCBI): domain Eukaryota; kingdom Metazoa; phylum Chordata; class Actinopteri; order Holocentriformes; family Holocentridae; genus Neoniphon; species Neoniphon sammara. Next base: position 24,471 of record OMKZ01042684.1, read on the forward strand.
AGCACTGCTGTAATATCCTCTTAGATGTAAAATGACAGTCATCCCTTCGGGGTTGGGGATGTAACTGCGGTCTGAGATGGGAGCATGACCGGTGTCTATAGGAGATGGGGGGTTGGGAGAGGTGACTGGATTGATATGGCCGCAGCTATCCCAAGGGAGAGGGGAGGGGGAAAGAAAGAGAGAGAGAGCGAGCGAGCGAGAGAGAGAGAGAAAGCAGAAAGTTGGGGAGAAGGAGGGGAGAGAGGAACGGAGGGAGCGAGCGTGAGAAGGACTGAGAGATGGATGGAGGGACAAAAATAGCCCTGTGTGGCCATGCTGTTCACTTTCATTTTCCATGTCCCAATATCCAATTTACAGCCACACACACATGCAGGCACATATGCACACATGCACACACACACACACAACCCCCTCCTTTTCCCGCCTCTCATGCAACAGTGGGACGCACACACATGCACACACACTCTCTTACGCACAGAGGCACAAATGAAAGCACACACTAACAAAACACACGCACAATCACACAATCTCATTTACCATCTCGATAAAATTGGTCTATTCTCACATTCGCTCTCTGCCTCCACACTCGGTTTCTCAGTCACGTTCCCTCCTCCATGCTGTATGTTTTATGGACTTTAAACAGATGGTCAAATATACATTGCCATGCGTTGGAAACAAACATGTACTAAAGCCTGGCCTGTGTTCTTATGCATACACACAAACACACAGTGTAGATGGTTTAACTCCCAGGGGTGCTGTCCTATAGCTCTGCCACGAGATATAGAGCTGCGCATCCCATTAGAAACAGAGGAAAAGAGAGTCTGATGGATATTGAGAGAGAACAGAGAAAGAGAGAGAGAGAGAGATGGAAAGGGAAGCTGAAAGAGGGAAAGAGAGAAAGTTTTCCACATGCCAGGTCTTAATTCCTGTGAGGGACACAGTGATACAGGAATTCAGTCCATTTAACACCAGCGTTTAAAATGGAGGAAAGCTTAATGTTACGGCCCAGCTTCAAAGACCCCTCATGCTCCACATGAGACGTGTGTGTGTGTGTGTGTGTGTGTGTGTGTGTGCATGTGTGTGTGCCCCGATGTGTGTCTGCTAGCATGTGTGTACCATTTTAGTTGCATGAAAAAAAAAAACAACCCTAATGCTTCCACTGGCAGTGACTCTTTAACCAGCACCTCCATTTCGTTGCAGAGGGAATTCACTTCTATTAGAGTGTTATTACATGCCGAAATCAACAAAGAAACAGGCTAGTCACTGATTCATAAACACATCGGAACAACACTGTCTCTCCTGGCTGGTTTACCTGTTTGTGCATCAGTGTGTGTGTGTTTGTCTTTTGGTGCTGGGGTGTGTGTGCTTGTGGGTCTGGAGGCCTCCTGGTAATTACATGTGCATGTTGGTGTGTGCAAGTGTGAGCGTTCTTGTAGGCATGGGCATGTGCATGGATGCAGGCGTGTCTGTGTGTGTGTGTGAGAGAGAGAGAGAGAGTGATCTGGGTGTGTTTGGAGGCAATGGGAAACATATGGGAGGAGGCAATTGGGCAATGAAGCCACTCCTGTGTGATTTAGGATGCTACTACTCACCGCTAATGACCTGAGAGAGACCAGTATTACTGAAACAATGCACCAAGCAAGGCAGATGGAGAGAGACGGGGAAAGAGACAGAGCTACATACACAGGGAAAGAGAGAGATGAATTATAAGCAAAACTGAATATCAGGAGAAAAACTAGAGCGCAAATAGTTCTAAATACAAAACATTCATATTGCTGCTTTGTAGACATTTTAAAATGGAACAAGGACAGGAAAAAAATGGGGCCATTCCTTTGAGTCTTTTTGAATGGTAGAAATGCTTTCAAAATCTCACTGAAGGAGAGCAAATGTAGTTGTTGTAGCCTGGATAAGGTGGTGGGTGAAAGGAGGCCAAATATTGATTACCAATAAAAAGGTGTCAGAGCTTTTGGATAAAGAAGTATACATGGGCTGAGAGAAGATCATTTGGCAACTGACAAAAATAAAATCTAAGTGTGTGTGTGTGTATATATGGACTGGCAAATACACATGCATTCTTGTGTATGCAAGTGTAAGTGTTTGCATATTTGTGAAAGAATATACAGTGTATGTTTACAATACTTCATTTGTCGTACATGGAGCAATTTACAGGTTTTGTCTGCACTCGATGTGTATGTTTGTCTTTCTTGATGCATGTGTGTCTGTGCATGTGTACGTGTGTGTGCATATGTTCGTGCATCTTTGTTTATGTGTAAACATGACCAGTACGCTGTCCCATTTCCAATCACTATGCAGCGCGGCACAGCGCTGGCCGGACAACAGAACAACATGAGAGCTTAATTAGGTCCCAGTGCCAGAAACCAAATTAGACACATCATTTGAATAATGTGAGTTTTGTGGGCTGACCACTGGGCTGGGCATTTTCCATACTGAAAGCTACAGACCAGAAGTATGTAAGGTACCATGGTAATCAGTTTCTTACTTGATGGTAACCCTATATGAGGCATCCTGACCCAGTGTGTCCCTCTGCCCCACTGAATAAGAGACGATGTAACAGAGGCAATTTGATCACGCAGGGTGAAAGGAGAAAGGTGAAAATGCAACAAATTCTGTTTTGCTTTGGGTTATAGACATTTTTTTTCTGATTATCATTAAGGAGAATGTGAAACTGAAAGAGCTGAAGAGCAGCCTGATAGAATAGCAGCGATGTTGGGGGATGAAGTAGCAGGAAGAAAAACATAGAAAGAGAGAGAGAAAGAGAGCGAGAGAGAGAGATGCAGATGGAGAACAGTGGTGAAATGAGACATTACATAAGGGAGGACAGGCAGAGAGAAAGAGCTCTGTTCCAGTGCTCTCCCAGATCAAAGCATTTTGTTAAAAGACTCTGCCTGTCATAAAGAATCTTATTCTCTTTCAACACTCTCCATATTAAAAAAAAAAAAAGTCTTTATTCACTCCTCTTCATTTGGCTGTCACACTGCAGCACAAGCCCTCCAACACAATAGAAAAGGTGCCAGATACACTCAATCTATTTATATCTTTTCATGGGAATGGGTCATTAGTAGCCAACCAAAAGTCTCACTCTGTAAATTCTTTGTGTGATATAAAAAGTCTTTATATCACCATGATTTATTTATAACTTTTTTTTCCAATCTCTGTTTGGCTAAGCTTTCATCGAAGTGCAGTGTAAAAATTCAACAACAACCTTAATGATATCCATGTGTATTCTATAAAGCTCTAAGGCAGACAAAAAGGAAAACATTCATGTGCAGGGAAGCCTAACAATGACAGAAAGTAATAAAAAACATTTTGGTTTTCATTTGATGCCTTAAAACAATAAAAAGCCAAGGTAAGCACTTATGCAACAGATTGCGCTGCATGCAGCAGCAAACGTTTGATCTCCTATAGTGCCGAAGAATAATATTAAATCAGTGGGGGCTGAGAGAGAAAACAATAACATTCTTTCTTCTCGGTCTCTCTCCTTTGCATGATAAATCACACCTCAGCTCCAGCAGGTAGGAAGGGAGGAAACTGCTAGGGACGAATTCTCTACCAGGCATTTGAGCGTTGAACTGGGTCAGGAGGCAGTGCGGTCTGTAGTTAACCAGCAGCCTGTCAGCCTTTTTAATAGTTTACAATATAGAGAAGTCATATGACATGCCTCAACCCCCCACTGCTGAATCTAAATGCTTCAGACCACACTGACCACAGCTGGATAAATTACTCATACAGCACCACATGTTCAGAAGTTTACTGGCACACATCCACAAACATCTGTGCCCGTAGGTATGTGCACACCACCTACTCACCCATCCCTTTGGCTTCTCCTGAGATTTAAATAGGTGAGCCTCTATCCAGTGCAGATGCTAATGAGTGCATACTGTAGCCTATGTTATTACTTGTCACTCACGCTGGCGCACGCACCCCGCTATTACCGCCTGCAGATCTTAGGTGGTTCTGAATGACAAATCTTATAATAGACTGAGTGATCACAAAATAAAGAGGGGATACAAACTGAGGAATTGTTTTCTCCATGTGACAAAGCATTTTTAGTCACTGTCATTAAGAGTGTGTTCAGACGGAAGTGTTTTTTGTGAGCATGCTAAAAATAGTCAGGCACGTCTAGTCTTGTTGGTCACATGCTGTAGGCTAATATTAAATCAATCTACAATGTGGCTGACACCTACATGGTGTTAAAAACTGAAAAATTTTCCATTATTTTGTATAGACTTGCCATCAATTCCAGCAAGGCTTACAAGTGCCCAGGCTTCTCTTTTGGGTAGCCAGCTGCAATAATGTGGGTCCACAAGATTATATTGGTGGTCATCCACTGCCAAAATTAACTTCCACATGTTTAACTGACTGGATTGGTGATGAGACACTACAGCCAGCTCAAAGCTGACTGACAGAATGACAATGAAACTGCAAAGTTAAAATATTTTTATATCAATTATCAATTTATATCAAATATTATTATATCAAATAAAGCCAAACATGAGAAGTAGCGGAGCTGAGAGGCACATGGTCTCATTGAGATGAATGAAGAAACAGCATTAACATGCACAGTAAAAAAACAAAAAACAAACAAACAAACAAAACATGTGTGAGAAAGCACCCTAAAGCTAATTTTCAATTTCAGAGGCACACTGCCATTACGATTCCTACTGAATATAGATAAATAATAAAGTCCTGATCTCAGTCTTGTCTCAGACTGGGATTTGCAACACCCGAGGCTCTGAGACGCTGTGCTGCTGCTGTCCATGGTGCTGATTTCCAAAAGTAAAGGTTTTAACCAGTCTGGCTGCAATCCACCACCACTGCCAAAGCAGCACTGATTGGTTGGCTTCAGTTCAACATGAACAACTGCTTGATTGATTACACTCACTTCAGTCACAATACGGCTTCAGCGCTCATTTGATTAGCAACCTTCCAGTTTTGGTCTCCTGAGCTCAGGATACAATTTGCATACCTTCCCATCCTCCCTCCCTCACACCTAGCGTGCCTTTTCAATATCTAAACAGCCCTCAGGATTATATGTGAGAGTAGATGATGAAGTGGAAATGTATTGATTACTGGTTTTACTGATTTATCACTGACTTATTGATAAGCTGTAAATTATCTCCCAGAAATCCATGCATGTATGAATAGTCCATAGTGCAGTGCAGGCAGCCGCAACCAGCCCCACCTCACATTCACACACACACACACACACACACACACAGTGACACACCACACAGACCAACATTCTATATGCAGTGGCCTCATTCCCCATTCTCAGCACACGCTAAGACAGTAGCACTTAGTGTAATTGATTAGAGTGATTTAATAAGATAGTGGGTAGGCATTCAACCGAAGCCTTTCTCCCTGGTGCTGTCCTTATGGGGAGTTAGCCATCATCATGTCTACATCCTGGAGAGTAGCGGGGGTGAAAGTATCACATTGTTAGGACCTGCAATACTACAGACAAACCCACTGCAACATAAGAGTGGAGAGATGTAGTGGGTACAGTGTTTGTACACAGGCAAATCCAGCTGCAAGCAAAATCCTGAAGCCATAAACTACATGTACACTGCTGTACCTTACATACACACCCACATGCAGCAGCACATACGCAACTGCTCGTTATAAATTACCCCAACACCAGTGTCACGCCTTAAGTGTATGCAGATAGAGTCCATGAAGCCTAGCTTAGGAGGAAGATACATGACTTTCTCTCCTTATACATAATCAAATAGCCCTCCATCTCTGGCATATAAGTCCCTCCGGCAGTTTACAGGTCAAAGGTCAGCATGCAGGGTTCATAACTCTACTGATCATGTCAGGGATGCTGCTGCTGCTGCTACAAGGTAGGAAGTGTGGGTGGACAGGGTAGGAGTATGCATTTGTGTGTGTGTGCCTGCATACGAGTCAGTGTGAAACTGATGAAGTAATGAACTGCAGTGAGTAGCATATGCATGCTGGATAACTGCACACATTATTGTACTGTATGAGGAAGTGCTGGACCATGTTACAAATTATGTATTTAAAAATTTCAGCTTCTCTCGGCATACTTCCCTTGTAGATGATTCAGCAACCTATTGGCAGGCAGAATCATACTGTACTATCTGCTGCACTAATTCAGGACAGTTAAATTTAGACAGAAAAGATGACATATTGTTTCCTGAAGTTGATTTCTTTTTTAAGACCTAGACAGTGTGTCATTTTAGAAAGCATAAAAGACACATTTGAAAACAGCCTGTTTCACTCCCCATGATACTGCATGGGAACCATGCCAAATAGGAAATATAAAGTCTTTGTGTGCCTGAAGAAAGGAATGAGGTGTTAATTGGCAGCTTATGTTCTCCATTTGCCTCATTAGAGAGATAATGTTTTAATTGAAATCTTATAAACAGAGAATTTGTTGGTTAATTGAGACATAAACATGCAGGCCTTGAGATGTTACGTGGGGCTGAGGCCTGTTTGCACACCGAAAGAGAAAAAAACAGAAGGTGGGTGAGGCAAAGGGAAGGGACCTTAGGCGAGTGCGTGACAACACTTTCCTCCAGAGTTTCATTCAACACTCAAGCAGCATTTGTTCCTAACACGCTTGGATCTGTCAGCAAGTGTGGAGATAACAAGAGTGAAGCAGAGAGAGTGGGGAGTTGGAAAAACAAGAGTGACCTACAATGCAATGTGAAAAGTTAAAGGGAACAACACAGATGATACGCACACAAAGACCATCATGCAAAGTATATATCATGAGTGTCAATACCACCTGACACAGCAAATTAAACCTGATAATCGTCTCCCCAGAGCCCTGTAATCTCTATGATTAACCAGAATATGTTGCAGAGAATCAGGTCAGACTTTATGAACATTATGGCATTTTAGCTGCTCAGACAAGTCACAAAAAATCTGATTTGTGGCTCACGACAGCAAAGGGACGCTTCACACACACTATCATGCATCAAACTGAGCTGAGTTGAACACAGATTTGCTGTCAGCCCATTGGTTGGACTATGGGGATGTATTACAGACTTAAGTCCATGTAAACAGAGCTAAGCAGAGGTGCTGCGCTGTGATAACATCTGTATCACACACACCCCGGAATACAGATCACCTCTGTTATGAAAAGCTAGTCCGTCCTCTATGTATTCTTGTTATGTAAATATACTATATGCTATACATATTAATATAGTATATATAGTACAGTGCAGTAGTTTATTCAATATATTTATAATAAATGCAGCAACCTCAATCCATACCAAACCCTGTTTAATTTTAGGGTGGATGGTTGGTTCAACACCAATTTGATGGTGAGATCTATCCATCCTACATACAGTAGATACAGAAAAGGGGGGTGCCACCTATGGGTGACAGGATGTACTCTGCTCCTCGGTCTTATAGATGTGAGAATGCACTGTCAGGAATCAGAGGTTGAGTGAGATGATTAATATCCATCTTAGACTGTTGTGTAAGGCTAATTTCCCCACAGATTCACTCCTCTCACCCCAGTTAGAAGATATAAAGCACCACAACAGTGTGTGCCACTTTATGTAATGCAAATTTATTTTTAGCGTGAGAGATATATATTTATTTCTTTAACAGCGTCCCTTCTGCCATGTATTTTACATTAGATGGAGTGTGATCTAGGCTTTATTATGGAAAGCACTGGGGTGAAAGAGGGAGAGAAAAAGAAATAAAGAGGGTGAAGAAGAGAAGAGGAGCGATGGGGAGAGAGAGAGAGAGGCAGACAGACAGGAACAGAGAAAGATGTAAGGAGGAGACGGGGGAAGGGAGGGCGGAAAATGAATGACTTTCGGGAGAGAACCAACGAAGGGGTTTTTTTACTGTACACACTTCTCTCATCTTTTCTCCCCACAGTTTCTGCACAGCTACTGCAGCGGCATTAACTCTTGATAAGGATTAACACTATCTCCCCCATCTTTCTGAGAGAGTAGGGAGATGTGAAATAAAAATCACATAAGAGATAAGCGATAGTTAGAGGAGCGGAAGGTAAAATAGGATTCGCGCTGGAGAGTCAGATAAAACAATAAAACAATCACAGTGTGAACGATAACAGAGATCGTCATTTCCAAAATTCAAAGAAAAGTCAGAGGCACAATGATTGAAAGGGATAAATTTGAGGTGAAAGTGAAAGAGTATGAAAGCCACTGAGAGGAGATGAAAGACAGATATTCGAATTCCAGGCTTTCTGTCCAATATTATTTCCCTGCATCAGCCTCTGTCCCACCGAGTCTTCATCTGTCACAGAAAATCCCAAGCTTAAACTTGTAAAAGTCTGCGGTGTCAGCGTAGAGGATACATCAACACTTACAAAACCATACGCACGCTCTGATGGAAAAATTTGAAATAACAGAACTACTTTGTTAAAATCTACCTAAGAACACTTTAGCAAAGGCCCTGACATAAAGGCAGTGAATTCTATGCAAAACTATGCAAGACTGCATTGTCTCAGGGTAGGTGAACAGGTTGAGAGCACACAAACTCACTCACTTTGTGTCCAAGTTCAGAAAACACTTCTCTCCCCTCCTTGTTTAATGGAGACATTACTCTTCAGGGAGGTGGCGTTCAACCAATTGCTTTTGTCATTTTAAAGGTCAGTTGGAAGCTCTTCTAATGAATTTAATTACTTGTTGAACAGTCCTGTCAGTACAAACTTGATTCATTGTCAGTTTAGGATTTTTACTAAAAAAGAGGCAGAGATCCACTGAGTTAGTGTGGCACCTCTGGCCCACGAACCTCAGACAGGTACTCCGGGGATATCACCCACTCAAACACATTTACATTTTCTATAACGAGACAGCAGCTTCTTCCTTATTGAGGCTGACTTGTAATTCCATCGAGGTTAGTCTGCTAATGAAGCAAAAAATCAAGTCAAGAGTCCATTTACTGTGACGCTTAGCGCTTCTGTACAACTGTGAATTCAACTGTAAATCCTCAAGGTTATCCTTCATAATGGGGCTTTTCACCTTTGCGTATGGAGATATGCATGTATGCAATAGCTCACACACACATAGGCATATTCACCACAGCGCAAGCAAACACCCACGAGCTCACACTTGTGTTTCATGTGCTAATTATTGAGAGAATACATTTACGTAAATGCAAAAAGATGCAATCAAGCATACACATATGAACACATACTCACATGCACAACCACAAACTCCTATGCACAACCACACGCAAGCACATCTGAAGACAAAGAAGCACTCATATATGTGCACACACACACTGACATAAACACACACACATTATTTTGCACATTCTAAGCAGCAGCTCTCATGATAACATGTCAGGTAGAGTCAGTGCCTCCTCATTTCTACCAGCTACAGGCTCCTGCCATTGTGACAGTGATATATCTTTAAATGATCAATATCTGAGCATGCTTCAGGTCTGCCTCTCATACACACACACACACACACACACACACACACACACACACACACACACATGCACGCACCTCCACTAGTTACTTCATGAAGTTGGGTAGGTTATTGTATTAACAAGATGGTGGGTCTGATAATGACTTTTTGAGTAGCTGCATCTATCCAATCAAAAAACCAAGCTGTAGGGTATCAGCAGGTGAGTGTGTGTGTGTGTGTGTGTGTGTGTGTGTTTCACTGGTTTGTGTGTAGGTGACATTTGTTTTGTTGACATTTGGTATTTGCTTTGAGGAGGTGTGCATGGGGGTGGTGCGGTCATGATGGAGACAGTAAAATGCCTCAGAAGTTTATATCACTGTTTGATCATATATAGTCTAATATTACTGTACTATACTGTACACAATACTACAGCGTCACCATGGTCTCATGATAGCTTTAGGTTCTACAATATTTATGCCAGTTCAAGCCCTTATTAAATGCGCAAGGTTGTTAACCGATGCTCCTTTTAACTAAACCAGTTGGGTTCAAGTTGGGCGCTCACAGAAAGGTGCATATAAAGTGCAAATTATCTGCTGCAACTTCGGTTCTGCCTGCAGCACTGTCTGCAGCACAACTGTATGCACTGGTAGGAAAGCATGCATGTGCATAGACATAAGCACACACTCATGTGACAAACACGCACACAATCTGTCACACACATTTCCTTCCCTGTGGAAGACAGAAAATATCTATGACAGCCCTATAAATTGTGGTCACACTTATACTGTATGCACACACACATTTGCCCACACACACACACACACACACATGGAGCTGGCAGCAGCAGGCAGGTAATAACTTGGAGGGAGATGGGAGGAAAGTGCTTGTCATGCAGAAATGTCCCACGATAATGACAGGCCTATTAGGTTAATTTAATACTGACATAGTGATTTCTCCCTATAGGAAGAATCACATAAACACTACTAGCCCCATCAGAGGCGATCGGCCTCTGCAGCTCCATCAGTGATTGTACCGCTGTGTGGCTCAGTGGGCAGAACACAGCGCTAACACTGCCAAGGTTAGAGATACAACTCCCACTGCACCCAGCAATGCTACAAGTGCAATTGTAGCGCTGTCAGGACTTTGGATATACTGGCCACAATGCACAGAACATACATCTAAGTAAAGACTGAAGACACACAGAAACAAAACTGTTTCTATAAAGCTTTTGAGGGCCATATCAGTGGTTTCGAATGTTTGGCCATTTAGGTATAATTTACTCACATTTTACATTGCAACAAACCATTTTGCAAATCATGCAGAAGTACTACAGACTGAACAACATAAAAAATCCATCAATTTTCACCATTCATACACAACGGAATTGATGATTCGCTGTGTAAAGCAGGCCTTTTGGAAGCGCAAATCAGCAGCGTAAAGGACAATTTTTAAAAAAATCAAAGCAAATTCATCATCTTCTCTACAGGGCTCTCGATATCCAACTTAATTTCCAAAGCTGGTGCAGTATTTGCTGACAGAATCTGCCTCTATCAACTTCCAAGGTCAGAGGGGAGCCGTGCATTTTCGTACTGACAAGTTTACGGATTAACGAGTTTATGACACAATCATGACAACTTTGATCAAAAACTGCACTTCTTGTCTTCTGGGTTGGGTTTATGAACAGCAACTCATGAATTTGATGCTGTTAGTCAGTTGAAAATGACCGTTGTCTGCTGTTGTCAGACGCCCCCTGAAAGCACCACCAGGAAAGCTTTCAGTTTCGTTCAAATCACTCCGCCTACTTGCAAGTCCTGAAAACACAACACAGCAGCTTCTTTCAGAAGAACTAATGACAATGTCTTTATTACGGAGATGGAACACGGGTGTGGAGAAATTTTTGAAGTCTTTCAAAGTTAATTTTCATCTCACACTGGACTGAACCGAATCCAATGGCTGATAAAGGGTAGGAAAAATGATATCAGAGTTCTAAAATACAACTGCTTGCTTTGGGAAACAATTAGCAGAAACATCAAGGATATACATTTTGTGGTAAGGTCTGGTAAGGTCCTTAAAAGTAAGAATTAAACAGCACTTTGAGAGCATCTTGTCTGTGTTATTATGGATCCCACCAGAGTTCTGGGAAAGACACAGCCACAAGCGTTGTGTCACTGGCCTGTTTCCCAGTCAATAAAACAGGGCTGACATAAGCCCTCACCCTAACAGAACCCTGACCTTATCCCGCCAGGTCTTGTCTCCTTAATTTTGGGGTAAGGCATGACATAGTGAGGGATCATTCAAACGTGTAAAACAATGAAATATCAGTTAAGAGAAAGGAAGTCTCGTTTGATGGGAGGGCTGAGGTTGTTTTGTGATTGTTTTATTGGTTGGAATTTTCATTCATGCTTACTAGTACATCCATCTATTTTCCATACCCACTTATGCCTAATCAGGGTCACAGAGGGCTGGAGCCTATCCCAGCATGCATTGGGTGGAAGGCAGGGAAACACCCTGGACCGGTTGCCAGTCTTACTGGTACAGCATGAGGTAACCATTAAAGAGACACTGCTTTCCAGGAGGTAAATATAACGGGATTTTGACACAAAAATACAAATATATGTTAATGTGTTGTTAAGTGGGTGTATATTGTGGCATGGAAAATTAGCTAACAAGCTGAAAAAGTCATTTTTTTCATTTCATTGTGAAAAACACTCAGCGCCATGATATGCATCCTCACACACACAAATGAAAACACACCTTCACCCCCCACCCCATTCCCTATACTCATTCAATCAAGGATTACAATGATATTCATTTAACCCAGCTATACAAATGCAAATGCCTGACATGTGAGCCCTGGCTCTGCGGTTGTGTGTTGCCCTGTTTCAACATCACAGCGACACTTTGCTGTGAGACACTTTGATAAAACCAGATCAAAGGAGAATGAGGCACAGGCATTCAGGGGCTCCAACAATAGACTTCCATATAGAGTGCATAGAACTGGTTTATGAAAGCAGATGGATGAATAAAGATGAGGCCTCAGTCTACAAGTGTCGGTAAACAAGCCATAAAAAGCAACTTCTGATATCTACACGACCGCCAGGCTCAAGGGAAACTGTTAATCTAGAGACTGTAGAACACATGCACACGCAGGGATGAATACACACTCATTTGCACATGCACACATGGTGATTGCCTCCTGAATCAAGCTAAACCTACTAAAATCCACAAAACTGGTCCACCAGGCCTGACCTGAAACTCAACAGCTGATCAGAGATTTCCATTTAAACATTCAAACAGCCTACAGGGATTTCATGTTGCCAAATGTGAGTTCATAATGTTCCTTTCCACTTCTGCATGCATTCCCGCCCTCTCCCCCGCTCGAAAACCTCCCCCTTCGCTCCTGTCCATCACCGTCTCTCCCCACCCGTCGTTGCCAATCCCGTCTTCCCTTGTCTTCCCCCTGCTTTCATTCACTCTCTACCCTTTCGTTTCCCCCTCCCTCCTTCCCTCTCTGCCACATCAATCCCTTCATCTCTTTATCTCTCTGATTTCCACCCTTTCCCCTTCACCCTTTGTGCCACCTGCCTGTTATCTCCAACACTGGACCTCTGTGATCCACCCTCTTGCCCCTTTGATTCCCCTGCGGCTCTTGTTGTCCTCATCTCATCCTCTCTCCATCTTTCTTTCTCTCACTCCTTTCCCCATTTGTCCATTTTTTTCTCTTTCACCCTACTTCTCTCACTCCCTCCTTCATGTTCCCCCTCTCTCACTCTGTCCATCACTCTTGCAGCATCCATTGTCACCCGCCCCCCTTCTCTGTGCATCTCCACACCTCCAAATCTCAATGCTTCCCTCTTTGTGAGTTTTTTTTGTTCATATGCTGGCAGCTTTACAATCCTTCACTTCATTTCCTACTCTCCCCTTTCCTCTGTTCTTTTTCTGTCTCCTGTTCTCCATCCTCTCTCCTCTTGCCCTGCCTTGCATCCCATGCACTGGTTTCTGCACTGAGCCCTCTTAAAGGAGGGCAGGGAGGTGGCGTGGCACCTTTTCCAGCCATCTTCTTTAATCCCTTCTTCACTGTCCCTCTCTCCTCTCTTACTAACCAACCTTGGGAAAGTAGGCAGAGAGCAGAAGGGCTGCCTGACACAGTTTACCACACATTTTCCCCAGGCGTCTATTTTTTAATTCATTCCCACAGTCCCTTCCCCCATGTTCTCTACCTTTAGCAGGCGTACGGACGGCAGGAAGGCTGCATGGCACAGTTTCCTGATGGTCCAGTTGAGTGGCCGTGGTGCGTCCAGCTGGTTCATGGTGCCCGCTGTTCGCGGTGCC